>JBBDGP010000735.1:2935000-3207500 GCA_037952835.1 Lithobates septentrionalis | reverse complement strand
TCATCTCCTCATTGTTACCAGGGTTGCGTACAGGAGGGTACTATGGCCCACATTTGGTGGACATGTCCGAAGGTATGTAGACTTTGGGTAAGGGTCTATACCATTTTACGCAATATGCTTCACTCCAACTTGAAAAGAGACCCCTATAAAGCCCTTCTATGCAAACCAATCCTTGAACTGCTTCACCCAGAACGCCAATTGGCTCTACACCTTTTTAATGCTACCAAATTGACCAGAGCAAGGGCCTGGAAAACCTATACTCAGCTTTATAGCAGTGAAAAATCGAATGAACGATATTATGATTAATGAGAAACTGACGTCCCTGGCTTCTGACACACACAAATTCCTCAAGGTCTGGCAACCATGGATATCACATAACCAACCCTCTATGTTCAATAACCTACTCCTATCAATCTAAAGACCTCCGGATGCACCCCCTCCCCCCATAATGGACTCTTCCCCTTCTTCCCTCTCTTCTTCTCCCCTCCTTTTCTTTTTCTCCCATGTTTCCTTTATTTTTTCATCTCTACTCATTCTCTTATTTGTACTCATCTTTGTGACTCCTGAAACCAAAGGAGTCAGGTCTAATAATGATGGTTACAGCGATATAGAAGAAACAAAAATAGACTGGACTATTCTATTCATTTTTCTTATTGTAATGGTGAATATTGTTCCACATTTATATAGCATCCCTGTGTTGGGGTCCTCTTTATCTCATGTCTGATGTAACCTTCAATCAGTTGCACTTATTTGTTGTATTCACTTTTCTATCAATAAATCTTTGTAAAAGATGATATTTACTTTGCAGCAGCGCATGCGCTGTGAGGGCCCAGGTGAAGGTCTGGCAGATGCTGCCGGACCTTGCCGGGAAGAAGACTCACGCACGCATGCACGGGTGTGGCGTAATCGCGGCTTCGGCCACTCAGTGCCGGAGCCGCGATACCCAAAACAAACAGGTCGGCTTTCTCAGCATGGACCGGGATCAGATGTCGAGGCCTCGTTCTAAGGTGAGCATTTCGTAATGAGCTAGTATGCGTTGCATACTAGCTCATTATGCCTTAGCCTTGCAGGTTTTTTTTTTGTTTTAAAAAGAAAGAAAAAAATCTGTACGGGTATAGAACCGATTTAACTCCGCTCTCGTGGCATAGATGCAAGAGATCCCTTATGATCCACTTACTGAGTGGATGGTGTGGATTGTGGCATGCTTGCCTGGCTGTACTACCAGCTTCACTTCTCCCCCCCCCCCTCCTTTTTTCCTCTTTGTTCCTCTATCAAGTCTTTACCAACTAACCTTTACACCTTAGCATGACACGCTACTAATTGTGTGTCAATTGGTAGTAGCCTGCTAGCAACTTGGAGCACCATCGTAAAGATACCGGGTTGACCTTTGTGGAGATTGCTTTTTTTTTTGTTCTAGTTCCTTTAAAGCATGAACAGCACAGTGCTTGTGCTATGTAATTTGGCCACCTGTATCACATGAAATACCTGGATGATCGTGCCAGTTTGGATTGGGTCATCCGCAGCCCAGCTCTCCACCTCCCTCCCAGTCAGCTAGTCTGTGGGAGCCGCCCCTCCCCTCGTAGCACCGCTCCGAGCAGTGCACACATTACTGGCAGCCCCTCTGTTAGTAGAACATGTAGTATATACTGTATGCCTTTTTGTAAAATTCTTCTAAATACCTTATCCTTTCTTTCCGATCATCAGTCACGTGATCGCCCGTTGCGGTCTTCCTCCAATGTATACACTAGGGAGGGAGGTCACGTAACCGCTAAGCAGATGTCAGAAGGAGATCTTGGCCCCTCCCTCCCTAGTACATACATGGAAGGAAGAGAACAAAGGGCGGTCATGTGACCACTGATTGGAGAGAAGGTATTTAGAAGAATTTTACAAAAAGGCATGCAGTATATACTACAGGTTATACTAGCAGAGGGACTGGAAGTGCTTGTGTGCACTGCCTTAACAACCCCTTTAATGGGGTCTCCCCCGAAAAGCGGCTATCTTTGGTTTACCAGTTACAGACCTATTTACATACTGAATAAGCTTTATCCACATTTACGGTTTTGTATCTTCCATATGCTGTGATTAAACCTACACTAAGCATTGTGATAACTAATGTACCCCCGAGTTGTGTAGTATTTAATTTCTGCAAGATTTATTGTCTTGCTGAAGTACGCAATAAAAATTTAACAAAAATAAAAAATCATAATTGTTAGCATGAACGTTTTCCACCAGATATTGTTATCGTAAAGAGTTAACGGTGTAGTTAACGAAACCCAGGGGCGATCGCTCAGTCGGCTGGCACTTTACATTGTGGCCCCTCAAGCTGTAAAATCTTTATGCAGGGTAAGGCCAAGAGTGCCATCGTCACGGGTTTGGTCGCTTTGCTTTCCCATACAAGTCAACGTGAATCTTAAACCAACTACATTCAAATACACAAGCACCTCAATGACTTCTAGATGTCAAACCCATGTAAGAGTTTGTAATTTGCACCAAACATAAAAATATAGTACTACATTCTGAAAAAAACAAAAACACACAACACACTGGAGCATCAAGAGAGGAGAGTGGTTATGAAGCACAGATGCCACTAATTTCTACATGATGAGCTGCTATTGGCAATTGTTAAAAGGGTTGGGAAAACCAGTGGTTATGTAACCAACGTTCTTAAAGCGGAGTTCCACCCGTTTAAAAGGCAGCAGCTACAAAAAATGTAGCTGCTGACTTTTAATAATCAATCGCCTGTCCTACGGTCCAGCGATTTGGTTGCAGGAAGCCTCGCTCCTCTCCCACTACGCTCCACCGGCATTCTAACTGGGCGCCTGGCTGTGGCTTCACAGCCGGGCGCGAGCCACGCTGTGTGCTGTGAATGGCCGGGCAGTCTTCTGGGACCTGTGACGTGTCCCAGAAGATTGCAGGGAGGGGGGAGAGGTGATCTTCCTTCTGGCGCCAGGGGAGGAAGTGGGAGCTGGGTGCCTCTAAAAGTGGGGTACCCGCACCCTACGCCCCCCCCCCCCCCAAAAAAAAAGTAAATGCCAAATGTGGCATGTCAGGGGGTCACCAGTACTTAAAGCGGAAGTTCCATTTTTGGGTGGAACTGCGCTTTAATAAGTCATACCATATTCCATTTCTAGGACATGCATGTTTGTGTTAGAATCTATAACAGAACTGTACAGGAGGACATAGCAAAAGGACAATAACAATTTCAGTGCTACTGTATATTTGTTAAATTCTGCAAAATAATATAAAAAAAAAAATCATGCATTCCCCGCAGAAACAAATAATAGCTAAGACTGCCAAATTCTTCTGGTCTCTGAAGAAAAAGCAGAGCACATTACACAGTTCTGATCTTCTTACGTTTGTGTAAGGGCACTCCA
The DNA here is from genome assembly GCA_037952835.1 of Lithobates septentrionalis. Taxonomy (NCBI): domain Eukaryota; kingdom Metazoa; phylum Chordata; class Amphibia; order Anura; family Ranidae; genus Lithobates; species Lithobates septentrionalis. The sequence goes on along the minus strand of JBBDGP010000735.1, from coordinate 3,204,126 downwards.
AGAGGATTTGTTTACATCAAATTGCTCAGATGCAACAATCCAGATTGTTTTAGAAGGGTAAAGAAAAAGCATGGCTGTCTATATGAACACAATTTAGAATTATTTCATTTTCATGCAGGGGTACACTTATAATGGTCAATTGTGTGATGAAACAATGGGGAAAGAAATGGCACTCACTGTAAGAGCCTAAAAATAACACACACACAATGCATAAGGACGGTGACGGGAGCATTGCAGTCACTCCCTGGACACTATAGGCAGATGGTCAAATGGAGAGAGATTGGATGCATTTTTGTACCATAGAACCTGCATGTGCAACCCTTAAAGGAAACTTGTACTGCCACTGCTTAACCTCTCCTTTAGAAAATGCTGACTTTCCAACTGATCCAATGGTTTTCATACACAGAGGCACTGATCTAGACCAAATTTGAAGTTAAGTAGCTCTGATTTCACTCTGACTTTGTTTAAAACACTAAGAAGACCTAGAACTGACAGCCAGGCAACTAGCATGAGAAGGTGGTCAGCAATGGTAGATTCTACATTTCCATAAGCACAGCCTTAAGAATACATAATGCAGGGATAGCAGCCCTGACATAACAGCCAAGGAAATCAGTAACCAGGAGGACTATTACAAAGAACGAGACCACTGTGAATGTACTCATTAAAGTGGATGTAAACGCAATGTCATCCTTTCTAAACTACTACCATTGGGGTTATCTATACGGATATACATGCCTCCTGCATGTATCTTTACCTGTCAAATGTCCCCCCTCTCTCTGTTATGAGACCAGAAAAACTGCAGATTCTGTGGGTGGGTCTGTTGTCTAGAGCTTGGTGGGTGGAGTCGTGATGTCAGTAGACTCCCCGCTCACCTCTACACTCCCCTTGTCAATATGCATTTTCTCCTGTGTATTTCTTACAATTAAATTCTGCTATGATCTCTAACATCCAGTGAAAAGACAGGAAAGTAACCACATGACTTCAGCATGCCAAATCATGCTGTGTGGAACAACCAATCCTTGCAGAGCTGCTGAAGAAAGGAGTGGGGGAGGGAATTAAATAATGCCTGTGTCTTAGGCTAGTGCACGAGATGTAAATCACCTGTCACTCACAGCAAGGTGGAGGATTTGACAAAGTTTTTCTCAGTTTGTCAAGATTTTTCTCACTGAACAATAAAAGAGGATTGTTTAGAGATGGATTGACTCTGTGTGGCAAGACTGGGCTCAAATGATAGGAAATCGTATACTCTACAGTATGATATTTAAAAAAAAAAAAATTTCGGGTTTACATCCACTTTAAGCTTTGAGACCTTGTGCAAAAAGGAATTCCATCTATAAAGGCAAGGAAAAATTTCACCCCCGTATCAGGTTTCCCCGATATTCCTTTACTTTGCTAGTCTCTACGACACCTAGTATATTGCTGTGACTTGCTCTACACAAAGCAATCTTACGTTTAAGACAAACTGGGATCTGGTTCCACCTTTTCTTGCTCCACATTTGACACAATTTGTGACCAGCTAGAAGCTGAAAATTCATTGGGGAAACAATTGTACACGCCTAATTAGGTGCAGTGTTTTTACGTGTAATGGAAAAGACATCTGTAAAACAGAGAAAAGTAGGCTGTTGCCCACAGGAGCTGATCAGGTTCAGATTAATTAACTGATATATGAAACGGCATATCTTTTGCTTCAGTTATCAGGATTTAAACCATAGCAATTTAGTACATTGAACAAAGAAAAATTCCCACAAGGGTACCACATGTTTCACGCCGAAAGGACATGTCAAATATATCTATCATTCCAGAAATGGCAAAAACCACATCCACTGGATTAACAGCACAACTCCAGCAATCAGTTTTTAAAACTTTTTTAATTTTTTGATTTTTTTTTTAGTTTTTATTTTATATTATCTACAAAGTAAAAGTTTTTCCTTAACTTAAAAGTTACTGTTGCTTTGAGGCAACAGCCACATCAAACCTGATTCATAAATAATAATCCATCAGTTTGATGATAAGAATCTGTACTGAATTGGTTTCAAGTTTAGACATAAAAAGGGATTTTAGAGTCTTGATTTTTTGTTTTTAAAGGTGAAGATAGCAGCAAGAATCACTCGTGTTATTTCCTTTGCTAGCTGATGAGTTCATAACTTAGAAGGGCCATTAAAAAATAAATAACTTCCAGTTATCAGCAAGCAACGTTTGGGATTTTGGAGGACCGATGCAGTGTAGCCTGCAAACTCCTACATGCCTGTACGCAGTTCAAATCTTTCCCACTGCAAGATGATCAATTAGCATTCCTAATGAAGGTTAGCAGAAATCAAGGTATTTTTTTGTGTGTCAAAACTGGGAAATTCTAGATGTTGGGACTTCCACTGGAAGGAAGCAGAAAGTTGGAGAATTGTTGGCCTACAAAAGGGTTCCAGCCTTTTTACAGAAGCTTCAGATTCACAGCTGTTGTTGGTGATGTGCTTGCACTAGAAGACAAAGAACAAAAGCAACAGTTATTATGCTACACAGCTACCACACACATATATACACACACACACACACACACACACACACACACACAAAAACAAAAACCCATGAGCCATCAAAACAGCAGCCTGTTAATATTACAAGACCATATTAGGCTGTCTTATTAATCACCTGGAGGATGTGTCATATAGGGAAAGTGTGCGGTTGTAGAAACGGGAATGGGCTGTAAAGCACTCTGTTGTAGAGCAGCTTGTGGACCTCCTGGTGGTTGTGCCGTCATCAGCATCATAGGATGAGCTGTTGGATGGGAGGGGACCATTCCTGACTGTACATGAGCCTTAGCAGAAAAAGAGGAGAAAAAAAATATTTCTAAAAGAAACAAAAATGCAACAAATGTTTACACAGTCAGAATGCTATCCACAATAATCCACAACTTAATCTTAAAAACTTATTAGTATTACTCTGAGGAGGAAGACCGATGAGGAAAAAAAATGCACAAAGGAAAAAGGCACATGCCTATTTCCATATACAAGAAACATATAATCACCTGCTGCACATGAGCCATGTGAGTTGGGTTGGTATAGGCAGGCTGGACATGGGAGGGATGGATGGTGAATACAGTCTGCTGAGTGGGAAAGCTGCTTTGTGGGGACTGTGCATTGGAGCCTGGGGTCATTGAAGGTGGTGTAGGGGCAAGTCCAGTATGGTAAATTGCAGATTGTTGCTGCTGGTTAGCTAGATGTAAAGCCTGGGCAGCTTGATGCTGATGATGCTAAAAGGAAGAGAAAAAAAAAATAAAAAGATTTCAAGTCAACACATTGGCAACAAAAGATAGAGGTCAATTCACCAATAGATAAATACTGCAAGAATTTGGGTTAAAATAACTTATGCGGTATTTATCTCAAAAGTAGTCAAATCACTACAAAAAAAAAAAAATGCGTTCTTTACCAAATGTGTTAAATATTTATCACCTAAATTTAGTGTTTTTTTGGAGTTTTAATCGCAATTTTTTTTTGTTCTTTTGGTTTAACATGCCAAAACTGCACCAAAGATTAGAGGATAGAGATCTATACATATATAGATATATATATAGAGATATATATAGATATATATAGATATATATATATATCTCTATATATATATATATATATATATATATATATATATATATATCTCTATATATATATATATATCTATATCTATATCTATATCTATATCTATATCTATATCTATATAGAGAGAGAGAGAGAGAGAGAGAGAGAGAGAGAGAGAGAGAGAGAGAGAGAGAGAGAGAGAGAGAGAGAGAGAGAGAGAGAGAGAGAGAGAGAGAGAGAGAGAGAGAGAGATCTATATATATATATATATATATATATATATATATATATATATATATATATATATATATATATATATATATATATATATATATATACATATATATACACATCTATATCTATATAGATCTATATCTATATATCTATCTCTATACACACACACCTATTCATCTACATCATCTACACATACATACCTAAGCGCTATCTATCTCTTTATAAGACAAACACACACCTATCTCTCTATAAACACACACATCTTCTATAAACACGCACACAAATATTGGCACCCCTGCATCATTTTCTGTCAGATAACGCACTACTTTGCTTGGAATATTGCTGCAATTACAAACATTTAGGCATTCTCATGTTTATTTATTTTGTTTGTATTGGTGTGACACAAAGTGGAGAAACAAAAAGCCAAACTTGACATATTCCTCGCGAAACTCCAAAAAAAAAAAAAAAAAAAACTGGACAAAATTATTGTCACCTTCTCAAAATTGTATGATGCTCCTGTAATTTGTAATTAAACTGTATCAATTAACAGATGATGAACAATTAAATGGTGAAAAATTGACTCAACCTTTGTTGTGTGTCTGTGTGCCACATGGAGCATGGAGAAGAGAAAGAGCAGCAAAGAATTGTCTAAGTATTTGAAAACAAATATTGTGGAAAAGCATGGACAATCTCAAGTTTACAAGTCCATCTCCAGAGATCTTAATTATTCTGTGTCCCCTGTGCCCAACATTGTCAAGACGTTTTCAGCCCATGGCACGGTAGCTAATGTCCCTGGACAAGAGAAAAATTGATCAAAGCTTGCCAAAACTTACCTGAGGAAGCCAAAATCCTTTTGGGAGAATGTGCTGTAAACAGACGAAACAAAAATTACAGCTTTTGGTAAAGCCCATCACTCTACTGTTTTCAGAAAAATAAATGAGGACTTTAAAAGAATACAGTCAAACATGGTGGAGGTTTACTGATATTTTGGGGTTGCTTTGCCGTTTCAGGCACTGTGGTGGGTGAATTCACCAACAATTACCGCATGTGACAACACAGTCACGTGACTCATTTGCATAAATTATCACATACGGTAAATTAAGTCTAATTTATAAAAAAAAAAAAACCACACACACACACACACACACACACACAACGACTTTGCGGTATTTACCGCAACCTGAAAAATGTGCCAGTAAATATCATTTAAAAAGCTCTTAAGTCCAATTCACAGACAGACGAGAGTAAAAAAAAAAAAAACAAAAACACATGCAATATTTACCACCAGGGTTTTGCTGGCGGCATTTGTCAAAAAACAGCGTGGGAATCGGGGGGGCCTTCCCCCCCTCGCTGTTTTTTGACAAATAGTTGTTTGCTAAGAAGCAGGCCCAGAAGCCATCCACCCTGTCCTTAACAATGGATGGCCCATCATCTGTCAAACAAATATCGCCATTAAAAAAAAATAAAAAAATGGTGTGCCGCATACCAGGCCCCCCACAGCACATTGTCCCCATGTTGATGGGGACAAGGGCCCGGGTTGTGGGGGGGTCTGCGGGCAGGAGGCTTATCAGTATCTGAAAGCCCCCTTTAACAAGCCTCCCAGACACGACCCCCCCCCCCCCAAATGTAAATCCATCGTCAAAAATTATGACGCTCGCACCCTACCGGAACCAAAAGGAGCTCTGCATGCAAGGAGGGCTGGCCGCTGAATGCTTCCTCCACTGTTTGAAAGTTCTTACATAGGTAACGGCGGGGCCACCTGGCAACATCTTGTTACATCACAAACTGAAGCATGCTAAGTCGGTGCGGTCACAAGGGGGCGGGTGCCAGCAGGTGATCGCCAGGTGGCCCTGCCCTTACCTATATAAGAACTGTCAAAGGGCAGGAGGCAGCAAGCCGTCCTCGTGAGCGGAGCTTTTTTTCAGGTTTTGGCAGTGCGCAGGCATTGCGATTGACGATGGATTCATGTCGAGGGACACATTGAATTTAAATTTTTTAATAAAGAAATTGTCAAAAACGGTCTCTGTTCTTATTACTTTTTTGGTGAATGGGTACCCCATACTCATTTACATTGGGGGGGGGGACCTCAGAGCCTGGTATGGTTTAGGAGTACCCCCCCCCCCCCCCCATTTCGTGTCTGGTATGAATTTGGGGGTTATGGGTTCCCAATAAAATCGTTACCAGACCCGGGAAGTATTTTCTTTACATTCAGCGGTGAGACCCGCTGACGAGTCATCCGTTAGGGACGCAGCAGCCGGATTCCCAGCCCGCTCCTTAGTAACCAGCTCAGTGCGGTAATTAACGCATTCGGCATTTACCACAAAATTCTTAGTGAATTGCACTTTCACAACTCTTAACGCAAGCATTATTTTACTGCATTTTTTTGGCTGTTATTTAACTCTTAGTGAATTGACCCGTGGATGCCTTGACTGCGCATGGTATTATGAAATCGGATATCTACCAAAGAATTCTGGGGTGCAATGTAGGGCCCAGTGTCAGAAAGTTGGAAAGTTGGGTCTCGGGCAGAGGTCATGGGTTTTACAGCTGTACAATGACTCACAGCACACAGAAATGGTTTAAGACAAAGCGCTGGAGAGTACCAAACTGGCCAGCAATGAGTCCAGATCTAAACCCCATAGGAGCACCTGTGGAGAGATGTCTAAACAGCAGTTGGGAAAAGGAACCATTTCAATCTGAGAGACCTGGAGCAGTTGGCAAATGAAGAGTGGTCAAAAATTTCAGTAGAGAGGTGCCAGAAACTCATTGATGGTTACAGGAAGCGATTGATTGGTTATTTTTTCCAAGGTGGTGTGCTACCAAATATTAAATTGAGGGTGCCAATAATTTTGTCCAGTCCATGTTTGGAGTTTTGCATGGAACGTGTCAGATTTGGCTTTTTGTTTCTCCACTTTGTGTCATACCGATACAAACAAAAGAAATAAACATGAAAATGCCTAAACGTTTGTAACTGCAACATTTTTTCTGAGCAAATATCTGACAGAAATGCAGGGGTGCCAATATTTTTGAATCTATCTATGTGTGTATATATATCTATATCTATCTATGTGTGTGTATATATATATATCTATATCTATATCTATCTATGTGTGTATATATATCTATATCTATATATCTATCTATATCTATATATCTATATATCTATCTATATATCTATATCTATATCTATATCTATATATATATATATATACACACACACACACATACAGTGGGGATGGAAAGTATTCAGCCCCCCTATATTTTTTCACTCTTTGTTATATTGCAGCCATTTGCTAAAATCATTTAAGTTAATTTTTTTCCCTCAACGTACACACAGCACCTCATATTGACAGAAAAACACAGAATTGTTGACATTTGTGCAGATTTATTAAAAAAGAAAAACTGAAATATCACATTGTCTTAAAGCGGGGCTCCACCCGATTTTCCTACACTAACTGCAGCTGATTACCGCAATGTCCTAATGACAAAACGGCACTTTTTTTTTTTTAACAGGCTTTACCTTTGTTCTTGAAGCTGTCTTTGTTTTGTGCAGGAAGCACAGGCTGCGGTTAGGGGCGTGTCTAGAGCGGCTAATTACTCACTTCCTGTAAGCCGCACTGGCTCCTGGGAGCTTGTGTCATTGTTCCCAGGAGTCAGTGCGGCCGCCTGTTCAAAGAGCTATTGAGAGACTTCCATAGTGGGAGTGACGTCATTACGACAGGCACAGCTGTTGACGGCGCTCCGATTGCGGTCTAATGCGCATGCGCGAGATCTGAAAAGAACGGGCGGTGCATGCTGGTCGATCAGCAGCACCGTATCCCGGAAGAGGATGCCTGTGGGCTTCACATGCCCACAGGCAAGATGACAACCATCAACATTTCGTTTTCAAAGTTAAATTATTAAGCCAAAAAAAAAGCAATGTCACTGAAAAACGGGGCAGGTGAGTTCCCTATTGCTATATAGCAATCAATGTCATTTGGACAAAAAAAAAAAAAAAAATTATCAGAGAGAGTGGAACCCCGCTTTAAGTGATATATTAAGTATTTAACTCAGGTGCTGACCATTTCTTCTGATCATCCTTGAGATGGTTCTACACCTTCATTTGAGTCCAGCTGTGTTTGATTATACTGAATGGACTGGATTAGGAAAGCCACACACCTGTCTAAATAAAACCTTACAGCTCACAGTGCATGTCAGAGCAAATGAGAATCATAAGGTCAAAAGGAACTACCTGAAGAGCTCAAGAGACAGAATTGTGGCAAGGCACAGATCTGGCCAAGGTTACAAAAAAATTTCTGCTGCACTTAAGGTTCTTAAGAGCACAGTGGCCTCCATAATCCCTAAATGGAAGACATTTGGGACGACCAGAACCCTTCCTAGAGCTGGCCGTTCGGCTAAACTGAGCTATCGGGGGAGAGGAGCCTTGGTGAGAGAGGTAAAGAAGAACCCAAATACCACTGTGGCTTAGCTCCAGAGATGCAGTCGGGAGATGGGAGGAAGTTGTAGAAATTCAACCATCATTGCAGCCCTCCACCAGTCGGGGCTTTATGGCAGAGTGGCCCGACGGAAGCCTCTTCTCAGTGTAAGACACATGAAAGCCAGCATGGAGTTTGCTAAAAAAAAAAAAATAAAAAAAAAAAAACACCTGAAGGACTCCAAGATGGTGACAAATAATATTCTTTGGTCTGCTGAGACCAAGATAGAACTTTTTGGCCTTAATTCTAAGCGGTATGTGTGGAGAAAACCAGGCACTGCTCATCACCTGTCCAATACAGTCCCAACAGTGAAGCATGGTGGTGGCAGCATCATGCTGTAGGGGTGTTTTTCAGCTGCAAGGACAGGACGACTGGTTGCAATTGAGGAAAAGATGTATGCGGCCAAGTACAGGGATATCCTGGATGAAAACCTTCTCCAGAGTGCTCAGGACCTCAGACTGGGCCAAAGGTTTACCTTCCAACAAGACAATGACTAAGCACACAGCTAAAATAACAAAGGAGTGGCTTCACAACAACTCCGTGACTGTTCTTGAATGGCCCAGCCAGAGCCCTGACTTAAACCCAATTGAGCATCTCTGGAGAGACCTAAAAATGGCTGTCCACCAACCTTTACCATCCAACCCGACAGAACTGGAGAGTATCTGCAAGGAGGAATGGCAGAGGATCCCCAAAGCCAGGTGTGAAAAACTTGCTGCATCTTTCCCAAAAAGACTCATGGCTGTATTAGATAAAAAGGGTGCTTCTACTAAATACTGAGCAAAGGTTCCTGAATACTTAGGACCATGTGATATTTCAGTTTTTCTTTTTTAATAAATCTGCAAAAATGTGAACAATTCTGTGTTTTTCTGTCAATATGGGGTGCTGTGTGTACATTGAGGAAAAAAATAAATGATTTTAGCAAATGGCTGCAATATAACAAAGTGAAAAATTTAAGGGGGTCTGAATACGTCCCGTGTGTGTGTGTGTGTGTATATATATATATATATATATATATATATATATATAAATATAAATATATATACACATACATACACACACTTTCAATGTATGAATTAACCCCTTATAGTAGTGACTACCTGCAGTTGAGCTACAAACATTTTTGTACTATAAAAAAGGGACAATTTTTGTTTTTTAACCCCATCATGACAGGTGCTACAAAAAGCATGCTGCTGCTACTAAATGTCTTAGTGGCAGCAGGCACAGGTTAGCTACGTGTCTAACAAGGGAATCAGTCATGCATAATGATATATTACAGCCTGTCTGATATCTGCAGAACAGTGTTTTAAGCTTTTAATTTTTTTTTCTTCAAATAAAGATTTTGATCAGAGTCTGATGAGGATAGGAGATAGATATATATTTTCAGTGCCTTGAAAACATATTCATAGCCTTTAGAATTTTCCACATTTTGTCATGTAACAACCAAACATGTATGTATTATATTGGGATTTTATGTGATAGACCAACACAAAATGGCACATAATTGTAAAGTGGAAGGAAACGGATAAATGGTTTTCCAATTTTTTTTTACAAATATCTAAAAAGTGTGGCATGCATTTGTATTCAGCCCCCTTTACTCTGATACCCCCAACTAAAATCTAGTGGAACTCATTGCCTTCAGAAGTCACCTAATTTGTAAATACATCCACCTGTGTGTAATTTACTCTCAGTATAAATTCAGCTGTTCCCTGAAACCCTCAGAGGTTTGTTAGAGAACCTTAGTGAACATACAGCATCATGAAGGCCAAGGAACACACCAGGGAGGTCAGAGATTAAGTTGTGGAGAAGTTAAAAGAGGGGGTAAGGTTATAAACAAATACCCCAAGCTTTGAACATCTCACAGCACTGCTTAATCCATCATCCAAAAATTGAAAGCGCATGGTAAAACTGCAAACCTACCAAAACATGGCCGTCCATCTAAACTGACATGCCAGGCAAGAAGAGCATTGATCAGAGAAGCAGCTAAGAGGCCAATGGTAACTCTGGAGGAGCTGCAGAGATCCATAGCTAAGGTGGAAGAATCTGTCCACAGGACAACGGTTAGTCCTGCACTCCACAAATCTGGCCTTTATGGGAGAGTGGAAAACAAAGCCATTCTTGAAAGAAATGCATAAAAAGCCGAGTTTGCGAGAAGCCCTGTAAGGGGGGGGGGGGGGGGGGGGGGAGAGAATGTTCACACAGCAAACATGTGGAGGAAGGTGCTCTGGTCAGATGTGACCCAAATTGAACTTTTTGGCTTAAATGCAAAAAAAAACTCTGTGGAACATGGTGGTGGCATCATGTAGTGGGGATGCTTTTCTTCTGCAGAAACAGGGAAGGTTGTCAGTTGATGGGAAGATGGATGGAGCCAAAATACAGGGCAATCTTATTAGAAAACCTGTTAAAGTCAGCAAAAGATTTGATTGGGGCTGAGATTCACCATCCAGCAGGACAACGACCCTAAACACTCTCTCCATCCAATCTGACAGAGCTTGAGCTATTTTGCAAAGAAGTATGGGCAAAAATGTCACCCTAGATGTGCAAAGATAATAGAGACATACCCAAAAAGACTTGCAGCTGTAATTGCAGCGAAATGTGGTTCTACAAAAGTATTGACTCAGAGGGGCTGAATACAAATGCACGTCACACTTTTCACATATGTATAAAACATGTTAAAAACCATTTATCATTTCCCTTCCACTTCACAATTATGTGCCACTTTGTGTTGGTCTATCACAAAAAATCCCAATAAAATATGAATATATGAAAATATGAAAAGTATGAATACTTTAAGGCACTGTAAATCTGGTACAGGTTATTGGATTGGATATTTTGTTGCTTAACCACATAGCTGGTTGTTTATATTTACCACTGCATATAGATATTTAAGAATAATTTTTCAACTTTAAAGTAGAAGTCCATGCAAAAACTAAAATCCCTGCATCTATAGGACACCATGGATCTAACACGAACCTCTCTATCCCTGTAAAGAAAAAAATGAGTATACATACCTTTTTGGAAGCCAATCTGACCCGTTCTGACCAGATCACAGGCTGAGCGGTCAGCTGCGGATTCACTATAGGAGGTGGGAGCAGAGGAGACAGACAAAACGGAAGCCCCTCATCTATGAGTGACGTCACTTCCCATTCATTTCACAGCCATTGTTGGCAGTGTCCTCTGCAGAGCTTCCGCCACTGGAGATCGGGTTGGAGCGGGTCAGATCGGCTTCCAAAAAGATATGTATACTCATTTTTTTTTTTACAGGGATAGAGAGGTTAGTGTCAGATCCGTGGTGTCTATAGATGCAGGGATCTTAGTTTTGCATGGACTTCCACTTTAAATTGCACACCACATTTTTTTATTTTATTTTTTTTAAGTTTTAGCTGCAAAAAAAGGCGTTATGAAAAATAGTAGAGTGTGCTGATACCATGCACAACCATGAAGAAAAAAAAAAAATGGCATATTGAGGTTATCATTGGATTAATCGCAACAATAACTGGTCAACTAATTAAGAAAAAAGTCATTACTTGCAGTCCTAGACCCCAAGTATTAAAGTAAATCCACCACAGACAGGCTTCAGAAAAAGAAATGCCTTTTGGAGTGGCCCAGTCAGAGCTCAGACCTTATAGATGCTGTGAAATCACTTCACACCGGACATCCTACAAATGTATCTCAGCTGAAGCAGTGAACAATGGTCAAAAATTCCTCCTGATCGTTGTGCAGGTCTACCAAAACCACTTTCTTGAAATGATTACTGCCAAAAAAGGTTTGACCAGCTATTAACACCAGGGGTTCACTTATTTTCCTCCATTGCTGTGAAAGTTTAATTGGCGTGTTCAATAAAGAACTGAGAAAATAGAATGCTTTGTGTTTTATCAGCTTAAGCACATTGTGTTGGTCTACTGATTTCTGTAGGACACAGATTCCCCATCAGCACAGACAGTGTTGACAGGGGAAACCCTCCTGGTGGAAACATTGTCATTCTTCCAGTTGGGGCAGTTTGGGAAGCTGTCCTCGCCGAGAGAACACAGCGATTATTGCTAGCAGGTATATCAAGCCACTAGCGATGATCGCAAGTAAATCCGGCAAACTGGTTGTACCCAAGTTAATTAACTTGGTAACACTGAGCCTGCCTATACATGGTTTGAAACCCCCCCCCGATTCCTGATGAGCGTTTATGGCAAATCACTGCAGAAAACCAGTTAATTCCAAGGGGGTTCAACAAACTTGCCATTGTGCTGGCTGATACTTGCCACTCTAAGGAAGTATACACATTTGATAATGCTGGATGGGGAGATGTGAAAGAATATAAGAAAGCTTATAAAACTAAAAGAAAGGTAGAGCTTTCTAATGGCACAGCCATTTATCTCTAAATATTATCCAATAGCAGCCACGCTATGTGCTTTAGCCCCGGTTTCAAACTGATGCGGTGCGGGAGACGCAACAATTCCAGAGTCGCATGCAATTTGCACAGCAATGCGATGCGATTCACATGCGGTTCATAATGTGAACCTAGGCTTAAAGGAAATCTTTGTACAAGTTTGTTCATCCCCAATCCCAGACAGATGTGGATGTGTTTAAGGTGTATGTAAACCCAAATAAAATTCTGTTACTTGTTTGTTAGGTATACCCCTGAAAATATTTGTTTTATCCGTTTAATAAGTGCTGTTTAATCGCCTTGGTTTATCTAAAAGGGTTTGTGTTTTGCGCACCCTGTGGTTTTCTCAAGTAGTCCACTTTGCCGACCTGGCTCTCTCTACTTGGAATACTGAATACTACACCCCCCCTTAAGTTCTATAAATGAAAGGGCTCACACTAGTCTTTGTGACTGCAAAATACCAAAAGCATTGCGTCAGCCTGCAACAAGGAATGAAAAGCCAAGTGCATTTCTGCCAGGACCAACAAGTATTTTTCTGCTGTACTTTTAGCATTTTTTAAAACTAATAAAAAACAAGGGGAGATGATGCACATGCATTGCAGTGATAACTGCATGACTTTTTTTTCCCCTTTATTTTTTTTGCCCTGGCATACAATTTAAGGATATTCTATTTCACCAAAAATGACAAATAACCCTTACCTGAACTGGGCTTGGTGCTGGGTGACTACCCCCATGCTGAGATTGTTGCTGTCCAGTAGGAGTTGCTGAAGGCTGAGGATGAGGAGGGTGAGGATGTAGAGCAGCACTGGGATGGGCATACTGCTGAGCTAGCGAGTTAGTAGAAACTAGAAACCAGAAAGAGAAAAATATAAAAAAGTGCAAGACTAAAAATACAACCACAATCAGACTGGGTTTTTTTTTTTTAGATATATAAAACATTAACCCCCTGTTTAATTAGCAAGAGAAACCTTAATGTTATGTGAAAAGTTGCATATTCATCGTCAAAGACAGAATGACCACCATCATTTTTCACAGGGCTGCCAGAATGCTGCATTGTATATAACCATTTGACAATAATTGAAAACTTTAAAGTACAACTCTTTAGAAATTCACTTTGCAAATACTTACCTCACTATTTTATGGTATTTACTAGAAAATCCCAAGGACTACACATGTACTTATTAGGCTACACATGATTACACATTCCGACAACAAAATCCATGTTTTTTTCCCCCCCCGACGGATGTTGGCTCAAACTTGTCTTGCATACATACACACGGTCACACAAATCTAGTCAGAAATTCCGAACGTCAAGAACGCAGTGACATACAACACGTACGACGAGTTGAGAAAATCCAGTGCGGCTCTTCTGCTTGATTCCGAGCATGCATGGAGCTTTGTGCGTCGGAATTGTTGTGGTCGGAAAATTTGAGATCCAGATCTCAAATTTTGTTTGGCAGAAATTCCGATGGAAAATGTCCGATGGAGCTTACACACGGCCGGAATTTCCGACAAAAAGCTCCTATTGAACATTTCCCGTCTAAAAATCCGACCATGTATACGCGGCATAAGTGTCAAATTTTACCCAACCAAAGGGGGTGTAAAGGGCTAGGGTAAAGCATTTGAACAGCAAAGAATTCTGTTCTTTTACAGCACAGAGGTAAAGAGCTGAAAAAAGTGCAATCAGCAGTATGTAATACAGCAATATTGTCTAAAATCCTATATCACTAAAGACTTGAATTAATTATGACCGCATTGATTAGATTAATTGCAATTGAAATCAACTGCTTTCAAAGTGTAACAATTTCATACTGCACTGTGTGCGAATGATTAAACGGGCATAAAAAAAAAAAATGCTATGGTTAAAGTCAGATGGGTAACAAAACGACAAGGCATGGATTGTCCATACTCTATATTCTACATTACATGAAGCAAATGCTTGGCATGCCTATGAATGGGGACTAAAAAGAAAAGAAAACTGCAGAGGATGCTACAGACAAGGATTCTCTGTTTCGTGATGCAGCAGCTGATCATGCAAGAGCGGAATTCCCTGAGAGCATGTAAAAGCTCTTTTATAAAAGACACTAGTAACGCACACAAAGAGGAACATAAAAAAAAAAAAAAAAAAAACACAAACATCACATATACAGAAATGTCGATGAGTGATACATTAAAATAAAACCAGTTATCACACAACCTCACCCCAGCAAAATAAAATTCCTATGTACCACCACATGTTGTTACCACTAAATAAATGCCACTTACAACATTTCAAGCATTCAACAAGAAATGCCAGTTACTCCTCGCAGAAACATCCTGGCAGCATGAATATACACAAAGACACACCAATGTCAGTCTAAATCTAGTAAAGGCTACATAAACATGAACACTGCGTTCATCCAGAAGTGTTTGCTGAAAATTGGGGGGGGGGGGGGGGGGGGGAATCAAAACACATTAGGATGTAGCTAATGTTTTATAAATCTATTACAGGTAATAGCAAGTGCTAAAGTTCCTCCATTACCAAGCAATACTATAACCATTGCAAATAATGAAGTATAACACCGTAAAAAAGTGGCACCTACAGTACAGTAAATGACACTACACTGATGAATTCCCTAACGTGCCTTGTCTTCCATTCCTGTCGCCGGTGGCAACTTGCCAGGAAGAGATCACTAAAAACATGTGTTGCTACCTCACTGAATAAGGAAGTGAGGTGAATTATTGGAGAACTTCTAGTTGAATCTCCCCCCCCCAAAAAAAAAAAAAAGATTAAGCCCGGGTTCACACTAGAATGCGCTGCGGACCGCACAGGAGCGATGTGCGTCCCTGTTCACCGTTTCAGGGACGAATCAGGGCCGATTCTATGCCTGAATTCGGCCCTGAAACGCAGCCAAAGACGCACAGCGTTTTTGTGCAGTGCGCACCGCAGCCACCCCGGAGATATGTGAACCGGCTCCATAGGGAGCCAGTCACATTCTCATGCTATGCGAATTAGATGTGCGGAAACGCACATCTAAATCGCATAGGTGTGAACCCGAGCTAAGGGTTAGGGCATAAAGCAGAACTTCCCTTTAGGATGAAATTCTGCTTTAAGGACTGATATCTTGTGACAACCTTTGTGACATTGACTTCATCGTGCAAAAAAATCTAAAAAGTAAACCTAAAAAATGTGTGCGTGTGAAACAGAACCTGTATGGTTCAAATGAAATTGATTTGTGCATATCCATACAACTTTCCCTACTATTGGATTACGGGCTTGGTTACTAACTGCACAATTAAGGTATGTTCCGGTTTCCTTTTTAGTTTTCCTCTTTTCCCCCCTCGAACAATAAATGAGTTTTCTTGCTTCTAAAATTTGGTTTATGCGCTATTTAATAATGTGTTGTCAAAGTACCGACCCGCGGACTGGCTACAAACGGGCCGCAGGCAGGGCCAATCCTAGGAGGGTGGCAGCGGCTAGGAGTTTTCCCTCTCAGTCTCCTCTCCCCCGCATGCTGCTGCAGCCCAGCTCACAACACAGGAGAGCAGAGCCGAGGGAGGATCAGCCCCTCGCCCACCTGTTCTGTCGAGAAATGCCCCCATCGCATAGTGCCCGGGCTGAAGCATGCGCCGTAAGTAACATCACAACAGCTGATTGCTGTTGTGATGGCGAAGGCGCACAATAGCTGACAGAATTTTTTTTTTTTTCTGTCAGATTGTGCCCCGCACGCCCGTGGAGTTTATGACTTCCATGATGGGCAGATTTCTACACGTTGTGGGCGGAATTACATGTCCAGTGCTGCAAAAAATAAATAAATAAATAAATTAACTTTGATGGGCGGATTTCTACATTTCTTGTGGGTGGATTTATGGGAACTTTGGGGCGGAATATCAGTTTTATTTTTTGCAGCACTGGCCATCTAATTCCGCCCTAAAGTTCCCATAAATCCACCACAAGAAATGAAAAAATCCGCCCATCACAAAGTTTGCACACAACGTGTACAAATCCGCCCATCATAAACATGAACCCGCTGGGGGAGCGCAGGGCACAATCTGACAGAAACAAATTCTGTCGGCTATTGTGCGCCTGCGCAGTCTCACCGTCACAACAGCTGATGGTAAAATCAGCTGTCGTGATGTTACGTACAGCGCCTGCGCCCTTCAGCCCGGTCAGTATTCGATGGGGGGCATTTCTCCACAGAACACTCTGACGCCGTACGTAATACCACAACAGCTGATTTTACGATCAGCTGTTGTGTTGGCGAGACAGCGCCTGCACACAAAAGCTGACTGAAGACATTTTTCAGTCAGATTGTGCCGAGGCACGTTCATGTAGGTGAGGGGCGGAATTTACCATGAAGGGGACGGATGTTTTCATTGATGGCCAGTGCTGATTTAACATGAAGGGGGCGGATGTTTTCATTGATGGCCACAGCTGCAAAGACAGGGGCAGAAGTTTAAACATTTAGCTTGCTAAAAAGGCCCTCCAGGAAGAATAGCAGATAAAGATTTGTTTAGCAGATTTGTTTGGACAGCGTTAAAAATTCTGCTCCCATCTTTGCAGCAATGGCCATCATTGAAAACATCTGCGCCCTGTATGTTAAATTCCGCCCCTCACCCAAGTGAACACTCCTCGGCAGCGTGAGGCACAATCTGACTGAAAAAGGTCTTCAGTCGGCTATTGTGCACAGGCGCCGTCTCGCCGACACAACAGCTGATTGTAAAAATCAGCTGTTGTGCGATTACGTTCGGCCATTGCACAGTTCGTCCCAGGCACTATTCGATAGCGGGCACTTCGACAGAACACTGGCCCCGGATCCAGGGTCCTGCTGCCACCTCGGGGCAGATGATTGTGGCGTTCCAAGGGTGCCCTGCCACTAGGCCTGTGATGAAGCCAGGACCTGACAGGAGGAGAGGACTCCGGAGGCAGAAGATCAGGCCACCAGCTGACTAGCAGGAGGAGAGGTAAGTGAGCCATCACACAGAGGTTGAGCAAAGTCCTTAGTTGTGTGACTGGGGTTGAAACTTGTGAAGAGGGGGCATTTGTGGAGTGTGTGGGGGGATATTTTTGAAGTGGAGTGTGTGTGTGGGGGGGTGTATTTGTGGAGTGTAGGGGGTAATGCTGGGGTTTAATATTGCGTCCGCTGACACCAATGCAGGGGGTTAATAGTGCGTCCGCTGACCCCCAATGCTGGGGGTTAGTGCTTCCACTGACACCAATGCTGGGGGTTAATAGTGCTTCCACTGGCACCAATGCTGGGGGTTAATAGTGCTTCCACTGACACCAATGCTGGGGGTTAATAGTGCTTCCACTGACACCAATGCTGGGGGTTAATAGTGCGTCCACAGCATTTCTTATAGTCGTGAGTCGGCAATAGGTTAGATCCTAGTAACCTCATAGGGACTAGATGTAAGCTATACCATCACAGTACGACGCGGCTCTCCCCCAGGCAACAAAAGAGATCCCAAGGGGGTTGCCTGGAGGGGTGGTAGCTAATGATACTCAATAACCTATATCTATTACACGAGTTTGCTGTGTAGATTTTTCTGTTAGCATTTCCGTTAACGTATATTTCTGTATTTGAGTATATGCATTGATGTTTAAACTATGTACATTGTACACAATGTCGGTTACCCTTTTCACTAAAATATATTAATAAACTATTGATGGAAAAAAATAGTGCGTCCGCTGACACCAATGCTGGGGGTTAACGGTGCGTCCGCTGACACCAATGCTGGGGGTTAACGGTGCGTCCGCTGACACCAATGCTGGGGGTTAACGGTGCGTCCGCTGACACCAATGCTGGGGGTTAACGGTGCGTCAGCTGACACCAATGCTGGGGGTTAACGGTGCGTCCGCTGACACCAATGCTGGGGGTTAACGGTGCGTCCGCTGACACCAATGCTGGGGGTTAACGGTGCGTCCGCTGACACCAATGCTGGGGGTTAACGGTGCGTCTGCTGACACCAATGCTGGGGGTTAACGGTGCGTCCGCTGACACCAATGCTGGGGGTTAACGGTGCGTCCGCTGACACCAATGCTGGGGGTTAACGGTGCGTCCGCTGACACCAATGCTGGGGGTTAACGGTGCGTCCGCTGACACCAATGCTGGGGGTTAACGGTGCGTCTGCTGACACCAATGCTGGGGGGGAAAGGACAGTTTGCATGCGGCCCCCATTGGATGTGAAAATTTGTCCTGTGGCCCTCAGGTAATTTGAGTTTGAGACCCCTGCTTTAAGTTTATGGTACTGGAAATGTTCGCTAACACATGTTACTCTGTCTTAAAGATTATACAAAAAAAAAAAAATTTGATTTGTGCAGTAATGCATGCCTTTACTAAACTCAAAAACAGTTTGAGAAAAAGGAAAATGCATGACCATATAGCATTCCTTACACTTTTGTGAGATTAATGCTGTGATGGTATACTTGAAGCAGTGGAGCAGGTGTCTGAAAACAAATGGGTCAGTTTACTTTCCTTCATGCTTTAGGGGGAGCCAGATTGTGGCAAGTGGGAATAAACAATGCCCCATGTGTGTTGGGGGTGGGGGAACTGCCCATAGTTGGTGTCAGAGGACAGAATAGTGCAGCAAGCAAAGAGCCGCATTCTGCCTCTGTGCTGCAATCTGGAGAACACTGCAGTAGCAATTCCAAAATTCAGCTTAGTTGACTTTACCTTCTAAGGTTTTTATATTTAAGATTGAGGCAGATTCACTCAGTCTACTGTTCAGAGTGTCATACAGTCAATACACTTAAAACTGCTTAAAGGATTATTTATTTGTCTCAGACTCCAGCAGTGGAATTACAGAAGTAATAATAGTTCATTATTTTATGAACAGTCCGGCAAGACTGAGTGCCCCCATTTCCCTTTTGCTGACTGAACCCAGAGGATACAAGAGCACCCTCTCCTGCAGATTCTAGATCTGATTTGCCAGCAGCCTTAGCGGCTTCTGAACTATTGGCTGCAGAGAATGCCTGGTTCTAAGCCCCTCCTGTCCTTGACTTATGAGCTTGCACCAGAGCCCAAGTCTACTGCAATTACTTCCAAACTAAAGGAAAGTGTTTTGGCTTCATAATGCTATGTGCAGCAGAGGCACTAGAGGATCAGACCCAAATTCAGAGTGTAACATGTTACGGACTGCCCCCCCCAATTTGACAGCTAGCAGGGGATCTTCTCCCCCCCCCCCCCCCATGGTACACAGATGCACTGGCAGATGTACTGGAGACCTGCATGGCACCAGCAATCTGCTGAACGCTGGTGTAAGGTGCAGGTGTTTTACTTGCAAAAAATGTGCATTTCTTTTTTTAAAAAGTGAACTTTGCACCTGCTTTTCTAATTACTTCTCTGTGGAGATTGGAAACATCTTGACAAGTTATTTTGTATCCATTTAGTGAGGCTTTTGTGCAGAACTAATTTTATTCCCACTGTGAATTTAGCAGCGCCCAGCCTCAGGGTGTTTGCCATTATGGCAGAGATTGTGCCTGTCCTTAATCCCTCCCCACCCAGCTTCCCTTTAACTGGACTATTACACCCGGGGGAGCGGGAAGGTCTGCTTGATCACATTACCACTGTGTTTGGCATCCCCATTGTGGGATACTTAAGATGACAACCTGTTCAGAAAGCCGACCACTTAGGCTTTTTTTTTTTTTTTTTTTAGACGTGAATTTGACCTCCCGGCATTCCAGCGATACGCATAGTTTCTGAATCTTCAGAAATCATTGCTGGAATAGACATGTCTTGCCCAGGACAAGGCCCAGATATTCCAGTGTTCCTTTCAGAGGAGAAACTTCAAACACTGGTCTCAGTTTTGTACTCTACAGCCCAGAACCCGTATGACTCTTCACTTCTGTAGTTGCTTCTTCCCTCCAGCTATCCTCATGATGGATGCTAGCCTGTCGGGCTGAAAGGAGTCCTGAGCATCATGTTGAAGGGGATTTGGTCAAAGTATTGTCTTTTGATCAATATTCTGGGACGACTTGGCTGTCTCCAATCAGACAATGCCAAGGCAGTGGTGTATATCGTTTATCTGGGCTCTTGTCCCAGGCAAAACTTTACATTCCGGTCTGGTCAACCATGTATATTTCCAGCATAGAAAATACTGGCATACTGCCTCAGTCAGCAGCGCCTGGACCCAGGAGAGTGGTACCTACACCCGGAGATGTTCTGGGACCCATGTCACAGGTGGTGGTACCTTTTCTGCAGGAAACATCCATTTTAGAATGGATCAGCCTGTATGAATACTACATTGCTTACAATGGCTTCTGAAAGGCCTTAGATTTGACTATAGTCCCTATATATTCAAGCTGTACAGAAATGGATGTATACTGTCTATTAGGGTTGTGGCTACATTTCTTACCATACATAGCATGTGTTTGCTCTGGAGCTCCATACTGGGCTCCTGATGAAGACACTAAGCCGGCCTGTGCATGTGCATGTGCTGGAGGAGCCATCATTCTGGAATTTCCTTGAATTACAGGACTATATACATGTGGATGCTAGAACAAAAAAAACAAAAAACAGAATGTTGTTTTAATGTCTATGTAGTGGTTGAAATAAGATATAGCCCCAAAAAAAGAGCTACAGAGCGGCACTGATGACAGTTGGCGGCATGACATACCAAAACATAAAAAATAGTTGGGCTTTAAAAAAAAAGAACAAACACACACACACACATCTTGAAAACCAATGTTACCTGTGATTGATAATGTTGCACATGCTGCATCAGAGGCTGGCTAGGGAACTGCTGCGGGCTATAAGTAACATACTGCGCAGAGTAGGCAGGTGATGTAGCAACAATAGGAGGTCCTGCTGCAGACACTGGGTGTATCATTGTGTTCTGGTGATGCTGATCTTGCCTCTGCTGGGGCATATTTGGTACTGCAAAACAAAACTAACACTTAGGAGCTTATTTCGCATTTGCTTACAACAACAATTTCTGCCAGTTTTCCTGACCGGACAACTATGTTTTAAATACAAAAACACTGTCATTTACAAAATCAACTGATTTAGTTCTATGCTATACAATGGAAAAGCCTACTTAGTAATGCAGAACTGTGAATACAAGGACAACTAGATAGTATTGTATTAAAAATGTGCAACACTCGTGCGCAAATCTCACCTTTACCTGCTCTGTATGTCTTGGCCTGGTTAACTGGCATTGTCGTCATTGGAATTGAATATAATGGCTGAAACAAAGTATAATACAGTGTGAAAGAATGCCTCAAAAGAAACACAAAAAGTATTAATAAATAATACAAAAAAAAGATTAAAAGTAACTTCCCTCTCTAAATCGACACCAACAATCATCATGCTGCTAGCATTAGTAAATGGATAGGACAGTAAAATATATCAGGTTTGCTTTTTTTTTTTTTTTTTTACATTTTTTAAGTTACTTCCTAGTTTCCATGCCTAGGCAAATTTCATACATCCTAGGAGTCTTTAGTAGGGGAGAAGAGGCTCCCTGAGCTAAGCAAACACTTTCCTGCCTGCATGAGCTAAGGGCAGGTGGATTCCAGGAAGTAAATGCTACACAAATCATCTGCCTTTACTCAAGATGGGCACAGCAAGAAATTCTAGGGGGGTGTCTTTCAAAGTGATTTCTCAACAAAAATCATGGAGACATGGATGGGTGGGTGCATTTGCTTTGAATAGTAAAAATAAATTAAAACACATTTTTGGTTTGTTGTGCTCAGAAGAAGTGAAGTTCCACTTTAAATGTAATTTGAAGAGCAGAGGTGAATTGAACCCAAGATGGGCCTTCAGTCAGAATTTAGAGACCTACAATTTTTAGTAGACGCACCAATGGCCACTGGCTCTGTAAATTCCTGTACTGGTTAAAATGTGCCAAGTCTTATGAGCACAGTAACAGATGTCGACTATACCAGTGAGACAGAACACCATTAGCAAAAGGGCAAGGGCAAACAGTCAAATCAAGTACTACACTAGGTTAGACTGAAAGCATAATTGTTTTTGTTTTCTTCTAAATATAAAAATGGGGGTGGGGGGGGGCGCTACAGACACCATTATGAGGTAAGAATATCCAAAGGAAAGAATTCTGCACAACCAAATAAATCCAAAAATAGATTTTAAGCTGCAGCACAAACATAGGTACACAAGTTTGCTGAACAGTTTCAGGTGTCCCCACTCCAAGAGGTTCACAGGCAGAGGGGGCTCTTGCAGAGGCGGTAGCCACAAGCCTCGCACTCACAGGGGCCTCGCGCGGCCGCCTAGTTTGCCGAATGGGAGAGCCACCTCTTCCAGCAGCAGAGATCTCCGCCATCACACAGTCCTGAGTCCCCTCGCTCTGCTACAGGGTGAGATACAGGCTGCTAGTGAGACCAAGTTTCTGTGTGATTGGAGCTCACGTAGATCTCTCCCTCCCCCTGTTGCCCTTACAGCCAGGCAGGAGAGGAGAGAGAGCTTCTGCTCCTCCTCCCGCCCACTCTCCTCGGCAGTGTTGTCTGTTCTGCCTCAGAGAAGGGGATGTGTGGGTGGGAAGACTCAAGCTGAACCCCAGCAAACAGAAAAGAATAAGTGGAGTCTGATTCATCCATCCAGTCCCCTCCTGCCTCCCAGTGAGTACACCGATGTAGGGGATGCCCTTCATCCGCCATCCCCCTCGCTTCCTTTCTTTATCCTTTTTTTTTTTTTTCTCTTTCTTTCCATCTTTCTCCATCCCCCTCTCTTTCTCTTGCCTTCTTTCTTTACCCATCCCCCTTTATTTCTCTCTTTCTGTGACAGCCTGCCAGAATAGGTAGGATCTGTGAGAGAAGCTTCCCTGTGCAGATCTGCCTGAGGAGAATATATCTTTATTATTCCTTACTGCCCCTATACAGTCTCCTCCTGCCCCCTTAACTGTGCCCACTTACCTACCCCTGTACTGTTCCCTCCTGCACCCTGTACTGTCCACTCCCCTATACTGTACCCTCCCAATACAGTTTTTCATTCCTTTAATTATTTTCCCATTATGGGAGTGAGTGGGGCCTCATGTTTAAGTTTTGCCCAAGGCCTCACAAAGTCTAGAGCCGCCTCTGTGCACAGGTGCTGAATAAACTACAAGGATTACACCAAGTGATATTTGAGGTGCATGGTTCTCTATCAGGTTCAGAAAAACAAAAGGGCATCTCATCTACACCCTCAAACTTAGGATAGTCTACACACTAAACAAGTTAGAGATAATCCACAAATACAAAAATGAGGCATAACTGAGCACAGCTTTAAAAACATATATATTCAAGTTGTACACCTAGTTTGATCTTTGCTTTTTTTTTTGTGTTTCAGATCTTGACTGGATCATTATGTTTTTTTGCCTTTGTTCATTCATGAGGCGTTACATTGTACAACCCCAATTCCAAAAAAGTTGGGACGCCTATATAAAATCTACATAAAAACAGAATGCAGTGATATGTAAATCTCATAAATCCATATATTTTTTTTTTTAAATCAGATAACAAAATTTTATTTTGATTTCCGCATAGCCATATACATGATATAGCAGTGGATACATCATATTACATGTGACTTCTTTTTAAGCCCTTAAAATTGTATAATATCTGAGTATCCCCTCATCTATATACTTCTATAAATATGTGATGGCAGTGCGGAACAAAACTAAACACGAATAAAAGAAATGACCATCACTGTAATCACAGCTCATTGTATGACGTGTAACTTAACAAAGGATCCATTTTCTATATACTGGGAACATTGCTCATTTGGTGTATCTACCCAACCCAACATTGACAGCATTTTTGCTTTTGTACTTTGCTTAATACATTATTATCAGTTGATTTGAGGTCGGTTATTTCAATCCGACGTTTATCCCTGTAACAATCTATATTTAACCAATTGGTGTGGTGCCAAGCCAGGGATATCCAGCCAATCCTGCCATAACGTGTAGAACTTGCGAGGTACCTTTCTGTGTTGGTATGTCAATTTTTCACGTATTAACATTTTATTAACTTGGTCAATCCATTGTTGCCTGGTAGGGACCCTGGAGGTAATCCAGTATCTAGCTATCAATTTCCGTGCTACATAGAGCAGCCGAATAATCGCTGTATGAGCAGAAGGGGTCAATGACTCCTCATCCAGGGCACCCAGCAGGCACACAATAGGATCTTTCAGAATTGTAAAGTTAAACACTTGTGAAATTAACCCCAAGATTTCTGACCAGTACCGAAAAAGTTTTGGGCATCTCCAGAACATGTACATGAGGTCCCCATGGTCCCCCATGCACTTAGGACAAAGCGGTGTATCGCGAATCCCCCATTTATGTAATTTAGCAGGTGTTCTGTATGCTCTATGTAGCAGATAGAGGTGTGAGAGTTTCTGTGATGCTGACACTGACACCTTTGGAGCGGAGGCAAGACAGAGACTTCATGTCTCCTTGTCTAACTGTCCTAGGTCCTTCTCCCATTTACTTTTACATGGTAACCCAGAGGGTCTTGAAGTGCAGCTAGAATAATACTGTATCCTCTCGAGATCATACCTTTAGTTTATTTTTCCAACAAAATCCCTTGCAAGATGGCATGGTCAGTCTGCTGGAGAGAAGTATATCTAGATTGCAGATGTAGGGCATGCCTTAACTGCAGGTATCTAAAGAAATTTGTTTGTGGGATATTAAACTCTGCCTGGATCTCTATAAAGGACTTGAGTACCTGACCTCTGTATAGTTGTGATAGGAATTGAATCCCAGCTGTCTCCCAGGATCTAAAACCCTTCAGTTTATGCATTTCTCTATAGTTGGCTTTTCTCCAAATTGGGGTGCTGGCCAAGAAGCCTCCTATACCCAACAATCGTTTAAGATAGGTCCACAACCTTTTAAGCAAAATTATGGACGGGAGTTTTCTGTCCAAGTGTGTGTACCCGGCCTCAAAGGTAGTCAGCGCTGCGGCATCATCTGGTGATGTGCAGAGAAGTCTACGTACGGGGTGCAAGTTGTCTGTCAGTCCCCAACCTCCCAATTGTTGCAGCTGTGAAGCGAGGAAATAGGCTCTAGCATGTGGAACTGCCAGGCCTCCCTCCTCTATGATATTGCAGATTGGAGAAACTGATTCTAGCTGTTTTTTTACGCCATATTAGCTCTCTGAACTGGAAGTCTATTTTATCAAACCAACGACGGGGTATCCACGCTGGTGAATTATGGCATATGTATAATAGTTGTGAAGACCACACCATTTTTATAAGGTTTGCCCTCCCAACTACCGACAATGGTAATTTACACCAAGTATTACATTTTTCCCTAAATTTGGTGAGTAGTGGGATAAGATTAAGATATTGAGTAACATCTGGGGGTACCTGTACACCTAAATATCGAAAGGAGGGCACTATCTGCACCATTGAAGCACAATCAGGTAATGGGTCAGTTAGCGGGTCCAGAGGCATTAGCATGGATTTATTCCAATTGATAGAAAAGCCAGATAATGTACCAAAGACTTTAATAAGACCCATAGCCGCCACCAGAGAGTCTTAAGAATCATCTAGATACAACAGGGTATCATCGGCATATAGCGATATGACATCTGTTCCGGTACTACGCCTGAATCCTACAATCCTGTGGTCGCCCCTCACCTTGGCGGCTAGAGGTTCCAGAGCCAGGGCAAACAGCAGGGGTGACAAAGGACACCCCTGCCTTGTGCCTCTGAACAGTGGAAACGGCTCCCATAGTTCCCCGTTGACCCCAATTCTGGCCAATGGCCATGCATATTGCAGTTTAATCCATCTAATGAAAGTATACCCTAGGCCCATACGCTCCAACACTTTCCACAGGTAAGGCCACTCGACACTGTCGAAGGCCTTAGCTGCGTCCAGCGAAAAGATGGCCTGGTTACCGGGGTTCTCAACTGGGATTTGAATGTTTAAGAAGAGGCGTCTAATATTTTGGGCTGTGGACCTGGTGGGTATGAATCCAGATTGATCTCTGTGAACCAACTTTTGAATGACTTGAGAGTCTCGTCGCTAGCACTCGAGCCAGCAATTTGACATCTGTCGTAAGGATATTGGTCTATAAGAATCAGGTGACGTGGCTTCTTTACCGGGCTTCAATAATACTATTACAATTGCCTCATTCATAGAAGCAGGCAACTGACCCTTCTCCAATGCGTCATTATAAACTCATAAACCCATATTTAATTCACAACAGAAAATGTAAAACAAAAACCAAATGTTTAAACTGAGAAAACGGACCATTTTAAGAAAACAAAAACATGGCAATTTTGAAATTGATGGCAGAAACATGTCTCAAAAAAGTTGGGACAGAGCCCGGTTTACAAAGGTGTAACATCCCCTTCTATTAACACCACTCTGTAAACGCCTGGGAACTGAGGTTGCTGGGGTTTTGGGAGAAGAGAGGAATGTTGTCCCATTCATGCCCGATATAGGATTCTCAACAGGCCTGGGTCTTCATTGCCGTACTTCATATTTCGCTATGTGCCAAATATTTTTCAATTGGTGAAAGGTCTGGACTGCAGGCAAGCCAGTTAAGCACCCAGACTCTTCTACTACAAAGCCATTCTGTTGTCACAGGTGAAGTATGGCATTGTCCTGCTGAAATATGCAAGACCTTCACTGAAAGAGATGTCATCTGAATGGGAGCATGTGCTGCTGTAAAACCTGGATATACCTTCAGCATTGATGGTGCCTTTTCCAGATGTGCAAGTTGCCCATTCTGCACTAATGCACCCGCATACCATTAGAGTTGAGGTTTTTGAACAGAACGTTAACAAGCCAGAAGGTCCCCCACCATGGTTGTCAAAAAGAATGTCTGTCTAATTTCGGTTCATCTAACCACAACACAACTTTTCTCTTTGCAACAGACGATTTTAAAAGAGCTTTGGCCCAGAGAAGATGGCAAAGTTTCTGGATCATGTTCAATAATGGCTGCTTCTTTTAAAGAGAGAGCTTTACCTTGCATGAATGGAAGTATTCCATGACAGACTCATGCCGGTTTAAGACTGTTTTGAGAGCAATGGGAGGCCCTAACAAGTAGCACTACACTGTCCCTAAGGCCACTTTCACATTGATCAGTAGCAAAACCACATGCTTTTATGCTGCGATTTTACCACGTTAGTGGTGTGTTTTTACAGGACATGTGACTCAAAAAACGCTTCAAAAAGGAACCTGCATTTCGTTTTTGGCGACCAAAACTGCACCAAAAATGCAGCAAGCAGGATTTTTTTACACCCCAATAGAAGCACAACGGACCAGTGTGAACACATAGATAGAATTTAAAGGTATACATTTTTCTTCAGCTTTTCTTGCACTTTATTTAATCCAAAATGTGCTCAGTGTGAAAGAATAAAATTGCTCAAGGAATGTCAAACACAAACTATAACAAATACATGAATACAAGTGTCTGTAAATTTGAGCCCAAGTTATGTAAACTGAGTTTTTACATGAAGTTAAAGGAGAGCCTGGAAAATGTGAAAGCAAGACTAAAGCAGCAGGTTTAAGAGCGTGACACACAACAACATTCAATATTTCATATTTACCCGACTAAAACGATTTACGTTGTAATATTTGTCCTGGCTTTAAAATTGCATACATTACATTGCCCTTAAGCCACAACAGAATGCAGTGCAGCACAACTGCAGGACTGATGCCAACATTTATTCATATTTACGATACTCAGAACTTCTACTTTAATAGTTAAAGTAGTAGACAGCTGTATTTTTTATTTTTTTACATTACCTGCACACCAGGGCTTACAGGAACTGGATACATCATGTTTGGGGCAAAGCATACCGGCTGCGTGTATACTGGGGTTGGCTGCTGATGGGCCACCATTGAAGGACTTGGCTGAGCTTGTGGCCGAGGCGAGGTGGGTGTTGTAGAAGGTTTAGGCTGCAAAAAAAAGAAAAAAAAAAACGATACACAAATCACATATTTAAAAGATCCAGAGAGAAAACAAAAAACCTGATAAAATGACACATGCAGTCACTTCATAGAAAAAACATTTAAAGCTGTTCTACATAAACATTGCAGGTTAACAGGAGGTCTTAACTGGCTTTAAATGGACCTCAAAGGTCATGTGTTTTTTTTTAACCACTTAAGGACCAGCCTCATTTTGGATTTTACGTGTTTACATGTTTAAAACAGTTTTTTCTTGCTAGAAAATTACTTAGAACCCCCAAACATTATATATTGTTTTTTTTCGAACACCCTAGAGAATAAAATGGCGGTCAATGCAATACTTTTTTTGCACTGTATTTGCGCAGCGGTCTTATAAGCGCACTTTTTTTTGGAAAAAATTCACTTTTTTGAATAAAAAAAAATAAGACAACAGTAAAGTTAGCCCAATTTTTTTTTATATTGTGAAATACAATGTTACACCTAGTAAATTGATACCCAACATGTCACGCTTCAAAATTGCGCCCGCTCGTGGAATGGCGTCAAACTTTTACCCTCAAAAATCTCCATAGGCGACGTTTCAAAATTTCGCCGGGGTTGCATGTTTTGCGTTAGAGGTCTAGGGCTAGAATTATTGCTCTCGCTCTACCGGTCGCGTTGATACCTCACATGTGTGGTTTGACCACCGTTTTCATATGCGGGCGCTACTCACGTATGCGTTCGCTTCTGCGCGCGAGCTCGTCGGGACTGGGGGTTTTTTAAAAAAAAATTTGTTTTTATTATTTATTTTACATTATTTTATTTATTTTTACACTTTAAAAAAAAATGGTGTCAGTTTTATTCCTATTACAAGGAATGTAAACATCCCTTGTAATAGAAAAAAGCATGACAGGACCTCTTAAATATGATATCTGGGGGTCAAAAAGACCTCAGATCTCATATTTACACTAAAATGCAATATAAAAAAAAAAAATAAAAAAAAAGTAATTTCAAAAAATGACATCGAAAAAAATGTGCCTTTAAGAGGCGTGGGCAGAAGTGACATTTTGACGTCACTTCCGCCCAGCAGTGTCATGGAGACGAGTGGGCGCCATCTTAGCCTCACTCGTCTCCAGACACAGAAGGGAGACGGACGCGATCGCCTCCGCCGCTACCGGCGGCTCCAGTAAGAGTCGGAGGACGCCGGATCGTGGCGGGAGGCGGCCCTCTCCCGATAAAAGTAATCTCACGGCGAATCCGCCGCAGGGACCACTTTTATATAAAAGCCGACCGCCGCACGAAAACGGGGATACCGGGGTTATGGCAGCTAGCTGCTGCCATAACGTTATCCGCCAAAGTTTGGACGTACATCGGCGTTCGGCAAGTGGTTAAAGTAAAGGGAAAGTTGGTTTTTGCCACTGTGTCCATGTTGGGGTCTGTATTGAAAATGGAGGCCCTGTGGGAAAGTGTCCCAGTAATTTAAAACAAAAACCCTGGCTTTAATGGAGCAAAAATTCTATGGAGAAAAACCATTCTGTTACCAGTCCCTGAAGGATGGAAAATCAAGCTTATGGAAGAAGATTCCTACTAGGTTCTAAAGAAACAGCTTACATACAAGCAAGATATAAAAGGAGGTCTGAGAAAGTAAAACTGACACTTCCTTTCATGTTTCTCCAGAACTACCAATTTGTTAAGCCAAATGAAACCACCAGAAGAAAAACCTACATTGGATGGTAAAATAAATAAATAAAATAAAAAGGGTGTCAGGATTCTTCCTCGGTATACAGTGCCTTGAAAAAGTATTCATACCCCTTGACATGTTTCACATTTTTTCTTGTTACAACCAAAAACTAAAGTTTTATTGGGATTTTATGTGACAGACGAACACAAAGTGGCACATAATTGTGAAGTGGAAGGAAAATGATAAATGGTTTTCAAATTTTTTTACAAATAAAATATCTGAAAACGTGTGGCATACATTTTTATTCAGCCCACCCTGAGTCACTACTTTGTAGAACCACCTTTCATTGCAATTACAGCTGCCAGTCTTTTTGGGAATGTCTGTACCAGCTTTGCACATCTAGAGAGGGACATTTTTGCTCATTCTTCTTTGCAAAATAGCTCATGCTCTGTCAAATTGGATGGAGAGCATTTGAACAGCAATTTTCAAGTCTTGCCATAGATTCTCAATTGTATTTAGGTCTGGACTTTGACTGGGCCATTCTAACACATAAATATGCTTTGATCTAAAACATTCCATTGTAGCTCTGGCTGTATGTTTAGGGTCGTTGTCCTGCCGGAAGGTGAACATCTGCCCCAGTCTCAAGTCTTTTGCAGACTAACAGGTTTTCTTCTAAGATTGTCCTGTATTTGGCTCCATCCATCTTCCCATAAACTCTGACCAGCTTCCCAGTCCCTGCTGAAGAAAAGCATCCACACAACAGGATGCCAGCACAATGTTTCACGGTGGGAATAGTGTGTTCAGGGTGATGTGCAGTGTTAGTTTTCCACCACGCATAGCGTTTTGCCTTTAGGCCAAAAGGTTCAATTTTGGTCTCATCTGACCAGAGCACCTTCTTCTATATGTTTGCCGTGTCCCCCACATGGCTTTGCGCTAACTGCAAACGAGACTTCTTATGGCTTTCTTTCAACAATGGCTTTCTTCTTGCCACTTTTCCATAGAGGCCAGATTTGTGGAGTGCACAACAAATAGTTGTCCTGTGGACAGAATCTCCCAACTGAGTTGTGGATCTCTGCAGCCCCTCCAGAGTTACCATGGGCCTGTCTGGTGTGTTCCTTGGCCTTCATGATGCTCATTGTACGCTAAGGTTCTCTAACAAAGCTCTGAGGGCTTCACAGAACAGCTGTATTTATACTGAGATTGAATTACACACAGGTGGACGCTATTTACAATTAGGTGACTTCTGAAGGCAATTGGTTCCACTAGATTTTAGATAGGGGTATCAGAGTAAAGGGGGCTAATGTGGAAAATTTCAAGGGGCATGAACACTTTTTCAAGGCACTGTACTTATCCCTTTGCATGGACTCAGAAATTGAAGGTAGGCGGGTCTGCACGGCAGCAAAGTAATACAATTACCTGAGCATATGACCGTGGGTTGAACTCCTTAGCATTGGGATTTAGGGTGGATTTTCGTACTTGCCTATAAAAAAAAAAAAAAAAAAAAAAAAAAAAATTACAAAAAGTAATATACAATTACTGTGCAGAAAAAAACAAAACAAAACAAAAAATAAATAAAAACACAACTAAAATAAAATTGGTATAAAATGTAGTGCTTTCATGTATAGCAAAACACTGAACCTTTTCCCGTGCCACTAAAAGCTTACAAAGAATAAAATGCCAAATAATTCCAGATGAACTTGATCAAGACTAAAAATGCTTAACTAAACAGTTCTAATGTACAGGCAATCTGTGGTGCCTAAATGTACCTGTGCTAGTCTTCCAATGCATCACTGATACTAACCTAGGATATACGAATAGCCTCCAGTTGAGCTTATGCCATGACTCCCTATGAAACAGCAAATCTGAAAAGGTCAGTAGAGTCAATGGCATTTTACACATAGGGAAAGTTTTGAAAGTTAAAGTGGTTGTATACCTTTTTTTTTTTACCTACAGGTAAGCCTATTATAAGGCTTACCTGTAGGTAAAAAAAATATCTCCTAAACCTGTACGGTTTAGGAGATATTCCCCTCGCAATGAGCCGCTGACTGCAGTGGCGCATGCGCACAGGGGATTCTCGGCAGACAGCCCGGCAAACTCCGGAGCTTGCCGGACAGAAGTCTCCCGCGCGCATGTGCGGGAGTGATGACATCGTGGCTCCGGCCACTCACAGCGCCGGAGCCGCGATACCCGGACGACACGCCGAGGGGAAATGTCAGCTCCCTCGGCGTGGACCGTGTGAGATGCCGGCGCCTCGTTCTAAGGTAAGTATCTCATAATGAGCCAGTATGCGGTGCATACTAGCTCTATGCCTTTTCCCTTGCAGGTGTAGAAAAAAAAAACAAAAAAAAACCAGCGGGTATACAACCGCTTTAAATGCCTTTCCAGTGCTAGAGGATGCCTCAGCGGCTTGCCAGGAGGCTGCGCCAGTCCAGGCATCTGGGCGGATGCCGACCATATGGCTGTGACGCCCGCTGTCAGCTGAAAACAGGTCACAGGAGTGCAGAACAAATCACACTCCTGTGATCCACAGTAGAAGTACAGCCAAACGAGCTTAGGCTGTAATTCTCCCTTAAGGGGAAATTTTCCAATGGGGACAACCAGGGATTCCCTCACTACCGGTTTTGCTTATGAGACAGGAAGTTAAGGGTAAGCTCCCTGATGGGGGAAAAAAAACAAAAAATGCAAGTTTTATAACCCTCCATTACCCTATCCAAAAAAGGTCTTTAGCTCTACTTTAACCACTTGCCACAAAATCACATACATGTACGTCATTTTGAGGATGATTTTACTGATTTTAGCGTTTTCACGCACCAAAGAAAAAAACGCATACACAAGTCACGCCTGCAAATGTAAACAGTGTTTAGTGGTATTGCTGCGATTAGAGCGAGAGCAATAATTCTAGCAAAACACCTCCTCTAATTCTAAACAGGTAACCGTTAAAAATCTATATAGGTGGCGGTTTAAAAAATTTTAAGTACCGTAGTTTGTCGCCATTCCACAAGTGGTGCAATTTTAAAGTGTAACATGCTGGGTATCTATTTACTTGGCACATCATCTTTCAAAATATACAAAAAATTGGGCTAACTTTATTGTTTATATTTTTTTATTAAGTAAGGTGCATTCTTCCCCCAAAAATTTCGTTTGAAAGTCAGCTGCGCAAATACCGTGCGACATAAAATATTCAGAGCGCATAATATAACGAGCGCCATTTTATTCTCCAGTCTCTGCTAAATAAAATTTATATATATATATTTTATTATTATTATGTTTGGGGGTTCCAAGTAATTTTCTAGCAAAAAGTAACTAAACTTGTAAACAAGCATCAGAAATAGGCTTGGTCTTGAAGTGGTTAAATACTTTTTAGGATAGGGCTCAATTCAAGGTGCACCTGTTTAGTGGTAAGCATTATGTACTCAAGCAGGGACTCAAGGGCAGTAGACACTGGCCTTGTTTCGATTTAGACCAAAGTATATTTTTTGAATTTTAACGGGATGGCAAAAACAATAAAGGAGGGGTTCAATAACATAACCAATTTGCCATGGATGCATTAAAGCGGTTGTATACCCACACAACAAAAAAAAAAAATAAATAAATAAAAACCTGTAAGGCAAAAAGGCATAATCCCCTCTACAGTCCATCATGAACGCTGCTGCCAGACTCCTCCTCAGTGTCTGCTACCCCTCTCTGCCAATCCCCCCCCCATTGGCTGCCACTCAACCAACAAATTAAATTCAAAATACTAACTTCTTACAAAGCCACCCACAACTTGGTACCCAGCTACATCACTAACCTAGTCAAAAAAAAAAAAAAAAAAAAAAAAAAAAACACAACAAACAAACAAGCAAATAGTTCTCTTCGTTCCCCCCAAGACCTCCTCTGTTCTCTAGTTTCCTTGTCACCTTCTCCTATGCTTGCCTCCAGGACTCCCAAGCCTCTCCCATCCCCTAGGATTCCCTACCCTAATCTGTTCAACTATCTCCAACACTATCCACTTTTAGGCGATCCCTGAAAACTTCTTTAGGAGAAGCCTATCCTGCCTCCACCTAACTACACTTTATTTTCTCCATCA
This sequence comes from Lithobates septentrionalis, assembly GCA_037952835.1. NCBI lineage: Eukaryota > Metazoa > Chordata > Amphibia > Anura > Ranidae > Lithobates > Lithobates septentrionalis. The sequence goes on along the minus strand of JBBDGP010000735.1, from coordinate 3,169,926 downwards.
GCCCATACTCCACAGTTGTTACCTTTTGTATCACTTGACCTTCTCTTTTAGATTGTAAGCTCTAACAAGCAGGGCCCTCCAATTCCTTCTGTATTGAATTGTATTGTAACTGTACTATCTGCTCTCACATTGTAAAGCATTTCGGAAAGGTCCTCGGAGACCTGGAGGTTGATTTTCTAGACAGGGTGTGCAAAATCTGGTGCATCTCTGAACAGAAATCAACTTCCATGTTTTTTTTTGTCAAAGCTTAACCCTTTCATGCCTAAGCCCATTTCTGACATTTGTTGCTTACAAGTTATAATCCGTATTTTTTGCTAGAAAATTACTTGGAACCCACAAACATTATATATAGAGGTCGACCGATATGGGTTTTTCTCTGGCCGATGCCGATATTTACAAATCGCGGTGGGCGATGGCCGATATGTGATGCCGATTTTTTTTGGGCCGATATATTAGGCCGATTTTTTTTTTCTTTTTTCTTTTTACCTTCATCTCATAAAATCTAACAGTTAGACCCCTTTCACAATGGGGCGTTTTTCAGGCGCTTTTGGGCTAAAAATAGCACCTGTAAAGTGCCTGTCAAACGGCTCCCCTGCAGTCTCAGTGTGATATCCCGAGTGCTTTCACACTGAGGCGATGCGCTGGCAGGATGTTAAAAAAAAGTCCTGCAAGCAGCATCTTTGGAGCGGTGTATACCGCTCCTCCACCACTCCTGCCCATTGAAATGAATGCGCACCGCTGCCGAAGCGCCTGCAAAGCGTTTCAGCAGTGGCACTTCAGGGGCGCATTTAACCCCTTCCTCGGCCGCTAGCTGGGTTATAAGCGCCCTGCTAGCAGCCGAATAGCGCTGCTAAAATGATGGTAAAGAGCCGCTAAAACTAGCAGCGTTTTACCGTCAACGCATGCCCGCTGCAGTGTGAAAGCAACCTTCAGTGATACGGAAAATTTTTTACATTTAAACATTTATTAAACAAAACAAACCTCCAATCAGTTCACTTGTATGTAGAATTTAGATTAAAAAAAATATATAAAAAACACCTCTTAAATATTAAATACACAAAAACAGGTAATCAAAACTTCTGGATGAAAAAAAAATTGGCTAACTTTACTGCTTAGTTTTTTTTTTAAAATTTATTAGTGTATTTTTTTTTTTTAAACTGCATTTGAAAGACCGCTGCGCAAATACAGTGTGACATAAAATATTGCAACAACCGCTATTTTATTCCCTATGGTCTCTGCTAAAAATAATATATATAATGTTTGGGGGTTCTAAGTGATTTTCTAGCAGAAAATACAGGATTTTTACTTGTAAGCAACAAATGTCAGAAAAGATTTAGTCTTTAAATGGTTAAACTGAGAGCTTCTACACATGGAGCTCAGTTCATTCATAATTGTAAACATTATTGTATCCTTCAGGTTCTTTTTATCAGATTTGGCAGGCTGCCCAGAGAGGGGGAGAAGTCGCTTCACACAGGCAACTTGCACTGACTTCTATTACAGAAGTCTTTTGCAAGTCGCGCTGAAGTTACAATCGGCTTTTTTTATCAGCACAATCGGCCAATGCCGATTAAGTAAAAAACACCAAATATCGGCCAATATATCGGCCGGCCGATATATCGGTCGACCTCTAATTATATATATTTTTTTTAGCAGAGAATCTATAGAATAAAATAGTGATCATTGCAATATTTTATGCCACACCGTATTTGTGCAATTTTTTTGGGAAAAAAAAAAACAAAAAAAACGACACTCACGAATTAAAAAAAAAAAAACTAAACAGTAAAGTTAGCCCAATTTTTTTGTAAAATGTGACGGGTGATGTTACACCGAGTGAATAGATATCCAACATGTCATGCTTTGAAACTGCGCACACTCGTGGAATGGCGACAAACTACGGTACCTAAAAAGCTCCTTAGGCAACGCTTTAAAAAAAAATTAACGGTTACCAGGTTAGAGTTAGAGGTCAGGTGCTAGAATTTTTGCTCTCGCTCTGATGATCACGGCGATACCGCACATGTGCGATTTGAACACCGTTTACATATGCGGGCGCAACTTATGTGTGTGTTTTCATTGCTGCGCAAGCTCGCGGGGACACTTAAAAAAAAAAAAAAAAATCCCTCCTTTGCACTTCAAAGTATTCAGATCGTCAAAAACGCCGATTCTGAATACTGTCTTTTTTTTAAATTGCCGCCATTAGCAGCCAAGTAAACCGGAAGAGACGTTGTGACGTCGCTTCCATGTTTACACATAGGAGACAGGTACGGAGCCGTTTCCTGCTTCCTTCTAGTCTCACTCTAGCCGGCGGAAGTGCCGGATCGGGTATCCGGTGGGACAGGAGGCCCGGGAAGATTGGCGGAAGGCGTGGGCGACCCCTCTCGCTTCTCCAGGATCACAGCCGAGCAGGTTTTAGCTGCATCGGTTGTTTTTCCTGAAGAGCCCACTGCCCGCTCGAAAAAACGGTACTGCCGCATATGTGCGTATGGTCGGCGCTAAGGGGTTAAATGAACAAGATTATTTTAGAAGATTATTGGATACCATGCACAGCTGCACCAGATTTTGCACTCTCCAGTTTTAGTATTTTAACCTTTTAACCCCATGCGGTCTTGGGGGGGGGGGGGGGGGTGGTATTAGGTCGAAGAAAGGAAAAATATTCCAAGAAAGCATATGGCCGTAGGAAGTCCAGATGTGTGAGAAGGGACCGATAAATCTGGGTAGCCAGGCAAATGGGCAAGTAGGCGATAAAAACAAGAGACATAGAAAAAGAAAAAAAAAAAAAGAAATGCAGAAAGAAGTAAAATTAGGTAGTAGCATAAAGAGCAGAGAGGAGACAAAAGAGAAGCTCAGACTGGTAGGGGATCTCACCTGTAAAGACAGCTCTGGGGGGCGTGGCTTGGACTTCCATGTGAGAAGACGTGTCTCACAGAGGCTCCAGACTCCTGATCAGAAATCATCCTGAAGTGAGCCCGATCTACCGCTACAATAGACCGGACACTCCGCTCCCGGCATGGGGCTACACCTACAGCGACACCCGGTCGCTCTACGTCCAAAACGGGGGTATCTAGGAGGATGGAGGTGAGCCGTTCGGCCGGCATGGCCAAGATGGCGGATCCCCGCTCCCACAGCGTGTGGGGAAGGAATCACATCCCTTGACAGCTGCATGCCTGGAAAGGTATGCCCATGACACTGGCGCCCACAAAAATGCACAGCCACATACCTCATATGCACAGGCAGCAGCCAAAAGTGTCTCACAGCAATCAGTACAGCATGTCACAGAGAAGATGGCCCCTGGAGTAGCAGAGCACACAGTGAGAACTCCCCCATCCCCCCCCCCTCCCTCCTCTGAAACACCCAGAGCTCCAGAGACTGAACATTCTGAGCCTTCCCTGCATGATATATTAACTGCAGTTCACACCTATGGCTCCTCACTAACTGAACTCTCTATTGAAGTCAAAAGCATGAAAGAAGGCATATTACACATAAGACAGGACATGCAGAAAATAAGAGAGAGAGACACTGCTCTGGAGGGAAGAGTAAGCACACTAGAGGATGATATACCCCCTCTTGCTCAGGATATTCACATAACTTCAGCTAAAGCCACAGAAACAGCGAATAGAGTTGAGGACATGGGGAACAGATTGAGAAGGTCCAATATTCGCATTGTCGGTATGCCTGAAAAATCCGAAGGAAAAAACCCCACTGATTTTATTGAAACATGGCTAGCTGACACGTTTGGGAGAAATAATCTTACTCCATTCTTTTCTGTTGAGAGAGCCCATAGAGTGCCACTCCGACCACCACCACCAGGGGGCAATGAGAGACCATTTTTGCTGAAATTACTACATTACAAGGACAGGGACATTATTCTTCGTTTGGCCAGACAAAAACCCAATTTGGAAATACAGGGAGCCAGAGTGTCCATATACCCAGATTTCTCAGCGGCTGTGCAGAAACAAAGGGCAAAGTACACAGAGGTCAAGAAGAGATTGCGTGCAATCTCGGTGGTATATTCTATGTTATACCCTGCCAAGTTGCGAGTGGTTGCTGAGGGCACGGTACACTTCTTCGAAAAACCAATGATGGCTACCAACTGGCTTGACCGAAATGAGAGGCACTTGCAGGCAGCCGCACGCGGAAATGAACCAGGATAAGAAAGCTCATAAAATCCATAAATTGATTATTAATGCTCACCTTGAAAAAATGGAGCCCACAGAGAGTCACAACTTACTTTATTGATTTACCTCATCAGTGACCCCTATAGTGTATAACTTTGAGGGCACAAGGTCCCAGCCCTCGTTATTACCCCACCAAGAGCCCTGCAGGGCACCAATGGAAGGCTTTCCAATGGAAGTTACTTTGTTACAGTTTGTTTTTCTTTTTTCTGTTTTTAAGCCCTGGTTGAATGGGCGCTATATATTTGAGTCACAGAGCAAGTTAGCTTTGTGGATGGAAGCAGATCTGCAGAGTGGGACACATAGAATGAGTCGTACAATACACTTTTTATACTTCAGAACTTTTGTTGAATTATCTGAGTCCACCTGTCACAGGCCTCCCATACAGGAAGATGGGTCACGACCAGTAAGAAAACCGAATGGCTGAGCGAACAGAATCATTCCTCTCGTGGAATGTGAGAGGCCTACATGACCCTAAAAAGAGAACTGCCATTTTCACCTTTGTCTCACACCGGAACCCCACTGTAGTATGTCTACAAAAGACGCATCTCACTAAAGACACCACTAACCTGTTGCACCTCTCGAAGTATCCCACTCAATATCATTCTACTCATACCCGTTATTCAAGGGGTGTGAGTATATTGTTTTCCAGGACTACCTCATTTACAAAAATTGATGCACAAATAGATGTGGAGGGTAGATTTATTTTTCTAATGGGAACTTGGGAATCACATCCATGTGCGATCATAAATGTGTATATACCTCCACCATTTAATTTAATAGTGCTGCAATGTCTTTCCAGATTTCTGGAAAAATATCCTCAGGTACCGGTGTATGTCATGGGGGATTTTAACAGTACCCTGGACATGTCTCTTGATATGCACAGGAAGTACTGCCCGCAGGGCCCCAGGACATATACGGCTCTTGCCAAATTTTTGATGGAGATTGGGCTTTTTGATTTATGGCGGTGTAAGTTTCCTTTTAAGGCACAATATTCATGTCATTCATTAACGCATTCCACTTTGTCACGAATTGACTTAGTGCTGGGTAATACATCAACACACTGTTATGATCCAAAAGTCACCTATCTTGCTAGAGGTCTATCTGACCATTCCCCGGTACAACTCAGTTTAAGCTTTCCCACTGTAAAATTACCAATACATTGGAAGATGAATCCTTTCTGGATTCCGCTGTTTAGAGACACTAAGCATATGCTAACACAAATTCAGCACTTTTTACTGGACAATAGACATTCTGTCCCACCGGGCATAGTTTGGGACACTTTGAAGGCTTTTATCAGGGGGATGTGCATCAAGGAAATAGCCACAATTGAAACAAACAGCAGACAATGGGCAGCTGACGCCAGTATAGCGGTAGACAAAGCAGAGGAGGAGTTCTTACAAGCACCCACACCTGATAATGAAAGAAAATGGAAGGACGCACAAAAAATGTATCGAACCATACATACCCAACAGGCAGAAAACAAACGTTTACCTCACAAACATACTTTGAAGAAGGGGAAAAAACAGGCCATATGTTAGCGGTAATAGCCAAATTGCAACAACCATCACCAATTATTCACCGCTTGGCGGTGTCACCAACACAAATAGCTATAGATACCCCTTCAATTATGCAGGGATTTTGTACCTTCTTTCAGGATGTATATTCCTCAAAGGTGAATTACTCTGAAACTGACTTAATTGAGTTTTTAGATGGAATCTCACTTCCGACAATACAGGGGGAAGATAAAGTACTGCTAAATGCGCCTATATCTTTAGAACTACAACTTGCATTAGCAACATTCCCCAATTCTAAGGCCCCGGGAAATGATGGTCTCCCAATTGAAGACAGCTCTGAGGCGCCTTGTTTCCATTTAATGATTAAAGCGGATCTCCAGTTTTTCTGCGGCTTTAAATAGTTCGTTTGGGCCAAGCTGAGCGCTGCTCAGACCGACTCAGCTGCAGCTACATGCAGTACATACAGTGCTTAGAGCTGCTGCAGCACTTAGCAAAGGTTTGTTTGGACCACCTCAGTCCAAACAAACTATAAAAAGTCACCGAAAACCTGGAGATTGGCTTAAAGTTGAATTTTTCTAGTACAGTCTGTCTCAATATCACAGCAGCACAAAGTATAGGTTAAGGAATGGTACTTTTATCAGATTTTTCTCTGTAGCTTATAAACAGGTTTCCATTCCACCCAACATTATCTGCCTAGCTTGTTCATGCCTTGGTTCAGCTCCTCAGGTCTTCAATGCAAGCAACGCCTCACTTTCCCTCAACCCAATCTCCTTGCGCTGAAAAGGTAGCATGAACACAAAAAGGTGCAAATTTGACAGCATGGGTAGTACAAAGAGCTAAAACAAAAACAAAAAAAAAGTATGAATTCTACTCACTCTGCAGCATTTTCTTTTTTGTCATCCTTGTCCTCCCGATCCTGCTTGCCAGGGCCAGAGGTTTGTACACCCTGTGATGTAACCTCAGGGCCTCTCTTGGGTTCAGAGCTACTACTGCTAATGGACGGGGAGATGCTTGGACTACTTGGCTTGCTGCTGCTGTTACTAGTAGGTGCATTGCTGCCACTTTCACTAGGTGACTCCTTGGAACTTGAATCTGGCCTTTCCTTCAGGAGTTCTCTAGGCTTCTCCACACCATCACGATTTTTTCCAAGAATGTGGTCAATAGCATCAGGGCTTGAAATAGACTGTAGCTGTAGAAAACATAAAATGTGACATTAGCTAGACAATTTAAGAAAGGAATACTCAAACGTGAACTCCAGGCAACTTAAAACGAGAAAAAGAAGCTCCGATTTAAGATCAAGCTTAACAGTTGTGGTGTAGGAAGTGCAGTCCGATACTTGCACAGCTGTACTTACCCTAAAGTCATTTTTAAACTTCTTTAAATCATCTAGTTGCTTCCTTTGTTCCGAAGGCATTGGAGGCATTACTAAGACAGAAAAAGCAAGAGGAACCATCAGGACACATTCCTTTTACTAAACTGTAATTTTGCAGTATATTGAAACCTTCATTCTTTAATCCATACCAGCTAAACTTTACAGTAAAATTAGTTTTGCAAGGTCATAAAATAAATGATGAACACGCAAAGCAAATGTCTACATTTGGCTTAAAGTTTAACACACATACACAACAAATGTGCAGTGCATAGCTACAATTCATGAACATTTCCCCTTGTTTTTTCTCATCAAAAATCCAGCAAGTACAGAAAAATTCCTGTTCTGTCAAAAAGGCACACCACTATGAGGACCTGTTTCGGGCCAACAACACACAGCATTTTCATATACAGAGTTGACAGCCCTACTCAAACCCTACCATCTCTTAGCTTGTAAGCTCTAAGGAGCAGGGCCCTCTGTTTCCTACTGTATCAAAGTGTATTGTATTTGTACTATCTACCCTCAAGTTGTAAAGCGCTACGTAAACTGTTGGCACTATATTAATACTGTATAATAATAATTTCCCATCTACACAACAAAGCTATATATTCTGTAGTCCCAAGAGCAGGACTAAAAGAACCAATTACTCTTCGAGGGTGCATACTTACTGGGCACGGAGGAACTGAACCCCCCCCCCCTCAACTGTCCCCCATCCCCTGATGGTCTGCACACACAATGGACCCCTAGTGTTCCCACACACTTACAGCTACTCACAAACCTCTATTCAAAAATGAGGACAGGCAAATACTTCCACAATTCTGTCCGCTGTAGCGTGGCAAAGATTCCCTAGCCTGACCTCAAAAGCAGAGACCTGTGCTAGCTCGACAAAAACAGGGGTGTCTCTGCTGACTGTCATAGAAATAACACATTATACTTAAACTAGTTCTAAAGACCATCGTTTTTTACCTTAATGTAATACCTGCATTGAACGTTACGCAAGAAAACCTTCCACTAGTAAGAAAATGTTTATAGGAGAATAGGTTATTTCTTGCTACAGTGAAAAAAAATATTCTCCTAAAAACACTAGCAAAAAAAATGGAGCTAGTAGTAGTAGTAGTAGTAGTAGTAGTAAGGGTTATCCCAGGCTTGGCCCTCAATTTGTTTGCATGTATATGGCAGTTTTCCTGCGTCCCTCAATGGACGAGAAAGACAAGACTCAGCTTCTGCCTTCTTAAATATTTCTTGAAGACTCCGGTGGTGAGATGTCCCTCTCACAGTTACTAGCACCACTTCCGCGCAACTAGGGTTGCTGGGCATTTCCAACCATTTTCGAGTCCCAACTCTTCCATTCTTTACAATTTAAAATAAATCCCCTTGTAATGTCTGCAGCAGACCTGGGAACTCAAGCACACAAATCTTCACAGTGGTGTCCCGAAAGATGTTAGAAAAGGGATGGGCATTTTAACTCTTTAGCATTTCCAAACAAGCTAAATGAATTTATAGTGAACGTACACTTAGGCAGAACCCTAGACAGACAGCCAAAATACATAGCTGAAATATATGTGCGAACTGTATAATTTGGAGAAAGAGGAGACACAAATGTATGAAACTGAAAGAAAACAGTGGTGTCTCCAGTGTGGCTATGCAGCATGGAAGTAAAGTAATGTATGATGTTTAATAACCAGCTTGCATACCTTTGTTCTCGGGTTTGCTGAAGCTAGAGGAGTCACTTTGCTTGATGGCTTCTCTACCTCCAGCTGGTGAATTTTGCCTTTGGTCTTGTAACCTTGAGTCCTTGGCTGGGAAAAAAAAACACCTTCCATAAAAATAAAGCAACAAAACTAAACAGATACAACATAAGCCTCCTTATATAGTCCTAAATATACATCCGATGTACATTACAGGGGACAAACATCACATGTTCCTATGCGCTTTGTAAATCCAGCTATGAAGTTGGACAGGACCACTGAAATAAAATTCAAGGAGCATTCTACCTTAATAACATGTTTAGCAGTGTCTCCTGCAAGTTCAGTGGAGAACCCCATTTTCTGTCAGTATTTATCAATAAACAGTGCAGAGCCTAGATCAGCTGTTCACAGCACATCATTCATGGGATAGGCAAGTTTCAACCCATTCAACTGAGTTATAAAAATAAATGGTAACTTTCCCTTGAGGATTTAGAGGACATGAAAAAAATGTGCTTACTACATGTGCTTCCTCCTCTCAAAAATAAAACCCTTCCACAGTTTTGCCCTGCAGTGCTGACTGGTAGTAAATTGTTCATCACACTCTGGTAGAGACAATAGATCACCAGTGCCCATGTTACCACCAAAGTCATATCCACCATCCTGCCTCCCTTCTTGCACTTACTGCCTGCAGTCATAGGGCACTGCTCTTTTGCACACGGTCATAACCTCCACAATCCATACTACCCAGCTGTCAGCTTCTGGCTCTTCTCACCTGCATATATTGCCTGCTGTTATACCCTGCACGTAGAGACTACATTTTCTCATTCACTTATTGAAAAAAAAAAAGCAAACTAATCAAGGCTAAAATTTACTAAAAAGGAGTGAATATTCTTTAAAAGTTCTGCTCACAGGGAACACACACACACACCTCATTTTCCATCATGTATTATAAATTTTGTACCTTCACAAGATGGGGTAACTGCTCTATTTGAAGCTGGGCTTGCAGGGGTTGGCGATCCAGTGGGTACAGGCACAGCTACAGATTCAGATGCTGTATAACCAGCCTGAGGAGAGTTTAGAGATGGTGCTGCAGAACCACTACCCATGGCACTTTGTCTTGGAGATCGGGGCCGGTGAGTCTTTGGAGACAGTCTCTGCACTATGGGGGGTGGGTTAACAAAATAAGAAAGGGTTTAAAGATGTACAAAATATTACACAAGGTTTTTCTGTTCTCCACTCAGTTATTAAAAGCTCTAAATCACTCTTTGCAAATAGAGCCTGGACATAGCTACATTTAAATCACAATAAAGTGTGTGCAAGTGTGGGTGTGCATGTGTGTAAGCAAGTGTGTAAGTGTTAAATCATAAGAAATAGCAATAGAACCAGACTACGAAAATCATGAGATTGTAACAAGTAGGAGGACCCTTGGAGAGCAAAAAAAATAAAAAAATAAAGCGTTCAGTCTTACCTCCACTTACAACAGATGACCACGAGCTGCCAGAGGAGTTATTTCGAGCTACAGGTGGAGCAGACACTTCTCCAGGTTCATTACGAGAAACAAACTCAAGGCCCCCACACATTGTGCTCCTACCATTAGAAACTCTGTGGGGTCGAGGATGCCGCTGTGCCTTGGGTGACATCCTTGGAGGTCCTAGAAGTAAAAACACTTAATGTAATATTTAACAAACATAACCAAAAGGATGGTATTTCATTCACATTGACATTTGTAAACTAGACATGTATGCATAAAAAAAATAAAAATAAATTATTGCACGTGACATACCAAAAACGATGGAGGAAGACCATTAAGACTCCATTTAAAATTTAACAGTTGAAGCAACACCAAAAAGCTGTGTTAGTACAACACACCAGCTACTAACTGTGGGTGCACATATCTGAACATACATGAGCGTATACATCAGAGTGGAGCATCAGAGATGCCCAGAGGCGTAACTAGAACTTTCAGGGCCCGGGTGCAAAAAACCATAAATTGCCCACCTGCCAGGGCGCACCCATGGTGGTGGAACGCCAGAGCACGTTCACAACTGCGACCTTTGGGACCCTGGTAGTACCGCCACTGGTGTCAGTATTTTTTTATTTTAGTTGTTTTATTTGTTACCTTTTTTTTTTTTTTTTTTTTTAATTCTTTCACAATTTTATTATTTTTTTATTATTTTTAAAAAATTTTAGGAGCTCGTTGGGGGTGGGGGCTTAGGTGAGATATCAAATGTAGATATTGGCCAGCACACCATGGATCGTCAATTTTGTCCAAACATTTTTTTTATTCAAGAAAGCTCACATCACAAAACAATGTAGTGCAACTTTTTGGAGCCACACAGGACCCCGTTTTTGGGCATATGATAAGACATGCCTGGCAAAGGGGTCCTGCGTGGCTCTGAAACGTTGCACTACATCGTTTTGTGATGTGATCTTTCTAGAATAAAAAAGTTTGGACGAAATTGGTGTGCTGGCCAATATCTAGATATCGTACAGGTTCCCGTATCCAGCTGGCTGTCGCTACAGTATCCAGTACCTTAAGAGCTCATTCCAGGAATGTGTGCGATGGGAATATGGACTGTGGGTGTGATATCAGGGGTCTAAACAGACCTGTTTCATCTTTGAAACAGAGAAATGAGATCGAGGACACAGCCCACAGTCCATGCACAGAATGGATGGACAGAAATAGCTTTATACAGAGCTTCCTGTTCATTCACAAACTGAAGCATTGTAAACACAGTTATAAATTAACTGGGTCAGCGATCCCTGCGGATGACTGATTCTATTTATTAAGACAGGGGAGGGACAAGCGTCAGTGCTGGAGGGGGGGAAGGGGTGAGCGTCAGTGCTGGAGAGGGGGGAGAGGGGTGAGTGGCAGTGCTTGGGGGAGGGGGGGGGGGGGGTGTGGCAGTGCTTGGGGGAGGGGGGGGGGATGAGTGGCAGTGCTTGGGGGAGGGGGGGGGTGAGTGGCAGTGCTTGGGGGAGGGGGGGGGTGAGTGGCAGTGCTTGGGGGAGGGGGGGATGAGTGGCAGTGCTTGGGGGAGGGGGGGATGAGTGGCAGTGCTTGGGGGAGGGGGGGATGAGTGGCAGTGCTTGGGGGAGGGGGGGGTGAGTGGCAGTGCTTGGGGGAGGGGGGGATGAGTGGCAGTGCTTGGGGGGAGGGGTGAGTGGCAGTGCTTGGGGGGAGGGGTGAGTGGCAGTGCTTGGGGGGAGGGGTGAGTGGCAGTGCTTGGGGGGAGGGGTGAGTGGCAGTGCTTGGGGGGAGGGGTGAGTGGCAGTGCTTGGGGGGAGGGGTGAGTGGCAGTGCTTGGGGGGAGGGGTGAGTGGCAGTGCTTGGGGGGAGGGGTGAGTGGCAGTGCTTGGGGGGAGGGGTGAGTGGCAGTGCTTGGGGGGGGAGGGGTGAGTGGCAGTGCTTGGGGGGGGAGGGGTGAGTGGCAGTGCTTGGGGGGAGGGGTGAGTGGCAGTGCTTGGGGGGAGGGGCGAGTGGCAGTGCTTGGGGGGAGGGGCGAGTGGCAGTGCTTGGGGGGGAGGGGCGAGTGGCAGTGCTTGGGGGGAGGGGCGAGTGGCAGTGCTTGGGGGGTGTGATGGAATCCGCGGTGGTGGTGGGGACTGGGTTCATTGGCAGCGCTGTGTGCCAGGATCAGAGACACTTAATTGCTGTCAGTGTCCACTCTGTTTCCCCTGCATTGCTCTGTGTCTCTCGGCTCCCTCCGCTCCACGTCTCTCCACTTACATCTGTTAGGAGATGGGGTCTCCTCACACAGCGGCCGTGACCTCCTGCAGCTCCTCCCCCATCACTGTACTGGGTCAGCTTGCACTGTTCTAGATTCAGCTCCCCAACTGCACGCCCCATCATCAACCTGTGGCTGCAAATGGAATGGGCAGTCCGCTGTGCAGTGAGTGTCCCTGTTCCGACCCAAGCGTAACTAGAGATATCAGCGCCGCCGCCCCCCCCCCCACACACACACACAATGGTGGAACACCAGGGCCCAGTCGCAAGTGCGACTGCTGGGACTCTGGTAGTTCCGCCACTGGAGATGCTGAAGAAAGATAAACAGAATTATCATTTACCATCTGATTATGAACTGTTCATAAAGTATTCTCTGAATAAAAATCACTATCAGTTTACTACAGTGTATGTATAATGTATGCGTGATTCTCATAGTAATTTTACATGCATACAACTTAAAGCGGAGCTCCACCCAAAAAGGGGAAGTTCCACTTTAAGGCCTCCTCCCTGCCTCCTGTTTGTGAAATGGATCTTTTGACAGGTATGCGCTCCCACTTCTGCTTCAATCGCCTTAGGCGATCAGAGGTTCTCCTTCCCCCTCCTGAAGTCTTCTGGGACACTTGATAGGTCCCAGAAGACTTTGGAACAAGTCGCAGAGCACAGATCGCACATGTGCAGTGGGCACCTGGCTGTGAAGCTGCAAACGCTCACAACCGGGTGCCCATAGTAAAGTTGCCGACGAGGGAGGACACAGGGCAAACTCGACTGGGGTGAGAACACTACTGGATCATGGGACAGGCAAGTGGCTGTTTAATAAAAGTCAGCAGCTACAGGTTTTTGTAGCTGCTGACTTAATTTTCACTTAAGAGACTGGAGCTCCACTTTAAAGGGCCTTCTGTATGCCCTGAAGCAGAAGAGCACAGATGCTAAATACAGAACCAACAGGGACAGTGGAATGTCATTTCTGAAGGACCCTACATTGACAGTACCTGCACATTTTTTATTTTCTATTTAATAAAAATTAGTAAAATGGAACACGTGGTAATTCCAAATTGCATTTTTCCATGCAATTTCAGAAAAATACTGACAAGCTAATATACAATTCTATGTTGTAAGTGAAATATTGGCTTTAATCTACTGTTAAAATGAAGGATATATCCACAAACCCTCAGACTCCATCACTTAGCTGTACCCAACACACCCATTACCCCGCACCCTCTGGCAGCAGCTGCAAGCCACACAGTTGAGTTTCCATCTCTCTTCTTCCCAAAGCCAGACTCCTTCTCTTGCACCCTTTGGAATACCTGCTCTGTCTGTAACAAACTCCCTTCTCTCCATGGCCTCTTTATCGCCAACTCATTTAATCTACTCGCCATCACTGAAACCTGGATTAATGGATCCGACACTGCTTCTTCTCCCTGGACTCACTCCCCCAGACCCAATGGACGGAAGGGAGGGGGAGTGGGAAACATTCTAGCCCCACATAGCTCCTTTCAGGTACTTGACCCACCTCCCTCTGTCACTCTCATTTGAGGCACATTGCATTCATCTTTTCTCTCCAGTCTCTCTAAGGATAGCTGTGATCTACCGGCCCCTTGGACCAGTATCAGCCTTTCTTGATGCCTTCTCTGCCTGGCATCCCTACTTTCTCTCTTCTAAAATCCCCACACTCATTCTCGGTCACTTCAACATCCCTGTTAATACTAACACTCATGCTACTTCCAAACTTCTCAGTTTAACCTCCTCCTTTGACCTGAAGCAATGGATACACGCTTCTACTCACTCTGACAAACACCCTTGACTTGCTTTTCTCCCAGCTATGCACTCAGTACAACCTCTCCAACTATCTTTTCCCTCTCACTGAACACCACCTTTTTAGTTTTATTCTCTTCCTCTCAAGTCTCAGAATGATTTCAACCAATATAAATCTGCCCTCCAAAAATACAATTGCTGCCTCCTCACTGCCAAGCAGACCTATTTTATCATCACTCATTTACTACTTATCATCCCGTCTTCGTCAACTCTTCTCTACCTTCAACTCTCTACTTTGTCCTCTATTGCCTCCACCTACTAACTTACTCACTGCCCAGGAGATCACCAATCACATCAAACATAAGGAGGGACACAATTCATGAGGCGATCTCCACTTTCCAATTGCCTTCTTCACCTAACACCCCATGTCCACAGGTACAATTACTTCCTTCATTCAAGCCTGCTACTATAGATGAGGTTGCTAAACATTTCTCCAACGTCCACCCTACCACCTGGCCCCTGGACCCTGTTCCCTCACAAATGCCAAGGTCACCCACTGGCTCTATTCTACTTACCCTAACTCACATCTTCAATCTCTCCCTCTCTTCAGGCATCTTCCCAAACTCTAAAACATGCATTAGTCACCCCCATTCTTAAAAAGCCTTCACTAGACCCCACTAATCTTAACCTATGCCCCATCTCCTTGCTCTCCTTTTTATCCAAACTCATTGGACGTCTGGTCTTCATCGACTGAGCGACTACCTCGCAAAGAATAACCGTCTTGATCCCCTTCAGTCTGGTTTCCACCCTCAACACTCCACAGAAACTGCTCTCATAAAACTCAAACTATCTGCTAACAGCTAAATCCAATGGACTACTCCTACTCTTATGCCGCGTACACACGGTCGTACTTTTCGTCTACAAAAGTCAGACAGCCTGTCCGACAGACTTCCGGCAGACTTTCGGTGGACTTGCGGCGGACTTGCGGCCTACTTTCTAACGAACGGACTTGCCTACACACGACCACACAAAAGTCGGTCGGATTCGTACGTGATGACGTACACCGGACTAAAATAAGGAAGTTCATAGCCAGTAGCCAATAGGTGCCCTAGCGTGGCTTTTTGTCCGTCGGACTAGCACACAGACGAGCGGATTTCGGGGTCCGTCGTAGTTACGAAGTAAAGTTTTAAAGCATGTTTCAAATCTAAAGTACGTCGGATTTGAGGCTAAAAAAGTACGTTGAAAGTCCGGAGAAGCCCACACACGATCGGATTACCAGCCAGCTTTAGTCCGTCAGCGTCCGTTGGACTTTTGTAGACGAAAAGTACGACCGTGTGTACGCGGCATTAGACCCCATACACACTATTAGATTTTCTGTAGGATGTTTGTCTTCAGATTTACCAAATCCATATAATAGAAGGTCAAACCTTAAGAGTTTCAATTTGTATGCAATCAAACAGACCCTTGCACTACGTGGTTTTGGTAAATCTGAAGACAAAAATCTGCAGAAAATCTAAGAGTGTGTAGGGGGTCTTAGACTTCTCTGCTGCCTTTGACACAGTGGACCACTCCCTCCTCAAAAAACTCCATGCCTTTGGTCCCTGTGACTGTACTCTTCGCTGGTCCTCATCCTATTTATCCATTCTTCAGTGTCACTTACACTTCTTCCTCCTCTTACAAAGCCATCCACAACTCGGCCCCCAGCTACATTACTAACCTAGTCTCAAAATACCAACCTACTCGTTCCCTTCGTTCCTCCAAGACCTCCTGCTCGCTAGCTACCTCATCACCTCCTCCCATGCTCGCCTCCGGGACTTCTCCCAAGCATCTCCTATCCTATGGCACTCCCTACCCCAATCTGTCAGACCATCTCCTACTCTGCTTTTAAACCATCCTTGACACTTCAGAGAAGCCTATCCAACCCCCATCTAACAACTGTACTTTTACTTTCTCCATCAGATCATGCCCCACGGTTATTACCTTTTGTATCACTTCACCTCCCTCCTAGATTGTAAGCTCTAACAAGCAGGGCTCTCTGATTGCTCCTGTATTGAATTGTATTGTAACTGTACTGTCTGCACTCATGTTGTAGAGCGATGCGCAAACTGTTGGCACTATATAAAGCCTGAATAATAATAAAAACAGATACATCTTAGTCTTTATGCAAGAAGAGAACATTAAAATTTACCTGCACTAAAAAACTCCTAAATGCACATGTACATATTACATAGTTAGAACATTAAATAATGATCACTTGAGGACATGCGCATTTGCAGTAATAATTTATTAAATTAGTTATGCATTAGTCAACTTTACAAGCCTAAAGCCGGCTGTAAATTTGGTTCGGCAGGGACTGGCCGAGATTCAAACCATCTAAGGGCAGGCTGATTGTACCCAAGTCAATCCATCAATCGACTCGGGTACAACCAGCATGTCTGATTTTCAGCATGTGATTATTGCAAGTGGCTATAGTGTTCTCCTGGCAGAGAAGCAGGGAGGGCTCTCCCCATCAACACTGTTGCACCATCTATGGCCTGCCCTACTTTTAAGCTGCAGGGCAACAGGCCAGAAACCTGCTAAACGTTCTTTAAATTCTTACTTTCAGTGAGTAAAAAGATTTAAAGCTAAAATGTAGAACAAAATAATGCCATAGATACCAATTAAATTGCGCAAACACACGCCAACCATGCAGAGTTAAAGCGGGGGTCCACCCACACCGCCAAAAAAAAAAAAAAAAAAAAAAAAATTAAAAAGCCAGCAGCTACAAATACTGCAGCTGCTGACTTTTAATACATGGTCACTTACCTGTCCCAGGGTCCAGCGATGTCGGCAGGCGACACTGAGAACCCGCTCGGTTCTCGCCAGCTGCCGCCGCCATCCTAGGTGAGGGAATCAGGAAGTGAAGTGTTGCGGCTTCACTTCCCGGTTCTCTACTGCGCATGCGCGAGTCGCGCTGCGCGTCCCAAGTGGTCCCTGCTCTCTCCTGGGAGCTGTGTGTTTCCCAGGAGACAGCGCGAAGGGACGGGAAGAGGCATAGACTCCCATGGGAGTCTATGCCGGAAGTGGGTGCAAATACCTGTCTTAGACAAGTATCTGCACCCCCCTCCCCCGTGAAAGGTGCCAAATGTGACACCGGAGGGGGGGAGGGTTCCGAAAAGCGAAAGTTCCATTTTTGTGTGGAACTCCGCTTTAAAGCAGCAAAGTTGGTTCCACATTTACAGCATGTATTTAGCTAAAAATTAGCTCCGGAGATCACCTAAAGATCAAACACTGTCCATTACAAGATCTAGACTTATAATAATAAAAAAAGTGCTGTTTGGGAAGAGGAGTGTGGTCATCAAGATAATGTGTAATCTCCCCAGCAACAAATACCTAAAAGAGGTTCCAACCGCTTACCAATATCAAAACCTTAAGGCCCCTTTCACACTACCGCGACTTCAAAGTCGGGCAATTTCAGGGAATGCCTGTGTAACTCTCATCAAAGTTGGACCAAAGTAGTGCAAGGACTACTTTGAAGTTGGCATGACTTGAAGTCATACTAATATAAATGGTTGTCATTGGTAATCATGGGGAACGTCTTGTCATGCGACTTTGCAGTCCTAAATCGTAGGACAAGTCGTACAGGTGTGAAAGGGGCCTAAAAGGGGTGTAGTGTATACAGATACACTGTAAACCCCTGACATAGTATCTATCCCTTTGCCACTGTATCAAAACTAAAATGTAGATGTAACCTACAATTTAAAACCTTAACCCTACTAGGAGTTTAATCCGTCAGAACCATACTTACCTTGAGTGTACACAAGCACCAACACTGAAAGCTACTGACCAATGCATATAAAAAAAAAAAAAAAAAAAAAAAAAAAAAAAAACCTGCTGGCATCCAGATACCAGCATTAAAGCAAAATTGATTGTAAATGTAATATCTTGCCCAAACTAACTTAAGACTCAAAACTAAAAAGCATTGTCTACATTCATTAATCACCTCAAGTATAGGTGCATGTTGATCAGGGAAACAAAAAAAATGTGATCTTAAAATGTAAGGACTTGTTTATGGTTATATGTGTTGGAATTGCTCTTTGAAGAGCATTTGATAGGCCGCGAGGTGTTTTATTGCCTCTTCAACTTCTGCTTTAACTCTTATACCCTGCACCATTCAGCTGAATGGGGATATGTTTTGTTGAGCCACAATGCTTTGCTGTGGCATATGCCCTCCAATGCCTCTGCAGCATAAATAGGGAGCAGTTGGGGGTGGTGGGTAGGGTAAAAAGTAAAAAAGCAGCAGGACCTCGCATTTCAATAACTACCATCCCCCCCAACCCTCATTCACATGCGTAAATGAAGCCTAAAAAGGTACAGGGAACACAGTTACAAGCCTTAGAATAAAGGGTGGATTTAAAATCATTCCAAGTAGTACAGATCTGAGGATGAGCAGGTGGTACACATGGGGTGATGCCTAGGTGCACCTAAAGTTTAAAAAAAAAACCAAAACATTACATTCTGACACACTTCTGGCCGTTACCCACTGCAAACTTCTTGGGTGTCAGGGCCTTCTCCACCACCTTCCACAGACCTGGCAATATGCGATGGCTGTAAATAAATATAGCTTGGCCAGATTTGAGTCAGTACAAGATACAAACAGATTTGGGAGCACAAGGATGAGTGATAACACTAGATTCATCTGGACCCACTCTCCTGCCCGATCAAATCTGCAATTTGGGCACTACTCAGGAGTGTGTGCAGGCAACACAGTTTTGAACAAACTTGGGGAAACTGGAAATATCTACAAATGCAACAAATTAAGCAAATTTGGTGGAAGAAACGGCTTTATATGCACAGTTAAGACTAAGAACAACAAATGAAGATTCATGCCAAAAGAAGCAAAAAACTATTGAACTAAGCAACATGTGACAAACTGTTCAAACAAATAATAATCTGAAACGCAAACTTCAAAAGATCAATCACTGCCAGTTAGGTTAAGCATGAGTAGCAGTAATAAGCAAAGTAAACAACTCTACTTTAGAAAGCAGCAGAGGAAAAAATGCCTCTGTTAAGCATATGTACAGTACACGATTAGTATTACAAACAAAATAAAAAAACAAATAAGTATTTGGAAAAAGGAGTTTTACTTTCTTAATATGGCCATAGGGAAAAATAAATTTTGCCATAAAAAACAGAAACAGAATTGAAATTACCTAGGTAAAAAAAAATTAAAAAGCCATGATAAAAACTATAATGGTTTCAGAAAGCAAGTAAATTCACCAATAACTGTAAGCAGCTATCCCAAGTACATGATGACATTATATGAGCAACGAAAGTAAGCAACACAAGCTGATCATGCATTCTAGGATACACTCTGCGCTTGCAGAGCAGGTTTGTTATTGCAGTCCAGCTAAGCAGCCCTAATCAAATTATATAGATTACATTTAAGAAACTGGACCATAGCTGCAACAAGGAAGCTGTAGATGTGATTAAGGTCTTAAGAATGCCATAAGCGTAGATGCAGGATGTAGAGGGGTTTTACAAAACAAACAAAAAACAGAGGTGTTGTACCTTCTGAAGACATGCGTTTAGGCATAGTAGAGACAGGAGCTGGAGAACCATGAGCAGAGGGGTGAGACGGTGGCCTTGATGGCCGCGAAGGGGGCCTGGAGGGCGGCCTTGTAGGGGTGGCTGCCCGAGGTGGAAGAGAGTTGGGACCTGACTGGTAGCGAGAAGGTGGGCGGGAGGAAGGAGATGGACAAGGCGATGGCCAGGGAACACCTGACAGAACAAATGAGATGAAGGAAAGTATAAAAAAAAACCAAAAATATGGGAATGAAAAGGAAAGTGGGAAAAATAGAAAATAACATAGGTGAACAGAAAAAAGTAAAATATAACAGAGGGGAAATGATTTTTGGCACTATCTGCAATTTAATAAGAAAAAAGCTTGCAAATAAAAACGTTAAAGTCAATAACATATACAGCACAAAAGCTCTAGTTCATATAGTATTGTATCACAACCATTTGTGCATTAGGTTACCTATTTTACACAAATTATAAAATTAACAAAATGTAGCTCCTAGCTAGCAACACTTCTATTAAACAAAAAGCAAATAAGAAAAATCATACATATTGGGGGTGCAAAGTTAATAAACTTGCCTCCATTAACAACTCTTTGGTCAGTTCCAGAACTGGGACTGTACTCTGAAGAATGTGATCCAGTTCTTGATGGTATAGGTCCAGATCCAGATTGACCCATCCTTGGTGAATTTTGCCGTACACCATGGTTACTCCATGACATTCCATCCTTACTTCTCTGCCCTGGAGGTACATATTTATTTTCCCTAAAGAATAAAAAATATATATTAAAAAATAAATAAAAAAAAATAAAAAAAAAAAAAAGGGAAGAAGAGGGGGGGAGTTTTCATAAACGTCCACAAAAAAAAAAAAAAGTCCAAACCTAGGCGTCACAGAATGTCCATCTCGGTCGCACATATTGCGTTGAACAGCAGTGTATTTTTCCTCTTCAGATCTGTCGTCATTTTCCAAGGCAACACGGGCTTTATATTGAGAGCTTGACTCAATCTCTTCAGCTATCTGAGCTGCTCGTGCTTCCCTCTTTAAAAACTCTTCAGAATTGTCCCTTTCTAAAGGAACTCTGAGGAAAAGAGAAGAATATGTTGATTGTAAAGAAGGCTTCACATAAAAAAACACCAGTAATCACAACCACGAAACTTAAAGCTTTTGAATGGCAGATGACCTACAGAATACTACACACATGAGTTAAAGCTACATGTCATCTGGTTTCACTCTTTTGGGGCCGTAGCACTAATCTTTCAGGACCGCTCCTCAGAGAAATATTACTAGAAATACATAAAAAAAAAAAAAAAAAACCCCCACACACAAACCGACCCCCCCCCCCCCACTAGAAACCTCCACTTACGTATATGAGGAAAGACTGCTGTCATAGGTGGATACTACACCATAATTTTCTTCATTATAGCGAAACATTTCATTGGGATCCCAACCATTAGACTGAAACCAAAAAGATGGTTAATTAAACACACAGCCAAGCCAATCGACATATTTTACCACCAATAGCACAGCAGTCAAAATGCATTTTTTGTACAAAACCACCTGTCCTAAACTGTATATACGCACCTGCTCAATTTCTGTGAAATGCCATTCCTTAATAAAGTTGAATACAGAAGCAAGGATAGAGTACCTAGTAGAGGATGGAATGTAGAACTGCCTACACCCGAGATGGTCATAAAATATTATAATAGCACCAAAACAATCTACTTTTTAAAACAAGTTCACCTTGTGAAAAGGATAAATAAAAAATGCATTTTTTTTAAACCTGCAAAAAACAGTTACATAGTAGGTGAGGTTGAAAAAAGACAAGTCCAACCCACGTGTGTGATATGTCAGTTTTACATTGTATATCCCTGTATGTTGTGGTCGTTCAAGTGGTTATCTATTAGTGTTTGAAACCATCGATGCTAGCCCCTGAAAGCGCCTGTGGAATGGAATTCCACATCCTTGCTGCTCTTACAGTAAAGAACCCTCTACGCCAGACATGTCCAAAGTCCGGCGCGCGGGCCAATTGTGGCCTACGCTCCAGTTTCGAACGGCCTACTGGTAATTTGCACATATATAACTTTCGTGGCCCCCCCCCCCCCAACGAATCTCCGAGCCCCGGGGCCACAAAAGATACATATATGCTGGCTGCCTTGCAGGGGGCGGGACGAGTGCCGTACATACAGGAGTATTTCCTGTTTACACAGCAGCCTCTCTAATAGGAAGTCCCGTCTCCTGCGCTGCCATTGGACGACTGTTCTGTCCAATGGAGGCAGGACTTTTTATTAAAGAGGTAGCCTCGAAAACAGGAGTTTCTCCTGTATGTATTCTGTTGGTGCTCCTCCCGCCCCCTCTGAGGCTGCACTGATGGCAATGGTGGGGGCTGCAGATGGGCACTGACTCTTATTTTGCTTCACGGTTATTTAAAATCCAAGTTTTTTTTCCTGAAACTTCCCTCTTGAAAGTGAAGGTGTGTGTTATACACCGATAAATATGGTACATTCAAATAACACGCCCAAGCTCATCTCTTCACCACATACAGCCACAAAGGCAGGAGAATTTTTGTTGGGCAGTGTATTAGTGCTCAGGCAAAATGGTCGGCCCTCACGCATGTTCACTTCATTAAATCTGACCCTCTGTGAAAAATTTTGGACACCCCTGCTCTACGCAGTATAAGGTTAAACCTCTTTTCTTCTAATTTTAATGAGTGGCCACTTGTCAGATTAAACTCCCTTCAGCTGAAAAGTTTTATCCCTATTGTGGGGTTACCAGTATGGTATTTGTAAACTGAAATCATATCCCCTCTCAAGCGTCTCTTCTCCAGAGAGAATAAGTTCAGTGCTCGTAAACTTTCTTCATAACTAATATCCTCCAGTCCCTTTATTAGCCCTTCTATGTACTCGCTCCATTTCCAGTACATCCTTCCTGAGGACTGGTGCCCAGAACTGGACAGCATACTCCAGGTGAGGCCGGACCAGAGTCTTGTAGAGTGAAATCTAATTTGCCATGTAGTTGCCACCCCATTAATTTGTTCAGATCTTCTTGCAAAGTTTCCACATCCTGCAGAAGTTATTGCCCTGCTTAGCATCGTCCGCAAATACAGAGATTGGGCCGTTTATGAACAAATTAAATAGGATTGGTCCCAGCACAGAATCCTGGGGGACCCCACTTTCCACCCCTGACCATTTTGAGTACTCCCCATTTAGCACCACTCTCTGAACTCGCCCTTGTAGTTAGTTTTCAATCCATGTACTAACCCCTATGGTCCATGCCAACGGACTTTACTTTGTACAGTAAACGTTTATGGGGAACTGTGTCAAATCCAGATACACCACGTCTACAGGCCTTCCTTTATCTAAATGGCAGCTCACCTCCTCATAGAAGGTTAATAGATTAGCAGTAATCAGCATGGATTCATGAAGAATCGTTCTTGCCAAACCAATGATACCGTTTTCATTACTAAAATCTTGTATATGGTCCCTTATCATCCCCTCCAAGAGCTTGCATACTATTGACATTAGGCTAACTGGTCTAATTCCCAGGGATGTATTTTGGCCCTTTTTTAAATATAGGCGCTACATTGGCTTTTGCCCCATTTATCTGGTACCATTCCAGTCAGCAGACGGTCAGTAAAAATTAGGAACAATGGTCTAGCAATTACTTGACTGAGTTTTCCAAGTCGATTTCTAATTCTGTCCTTTGTTAGCCATGAGGGTGCTTCCTAGATGTGTCATGAGGCTAAACACTGCAGTTTTGGTTACTGAAGCCCCCAGCTTCCCTAGTGAAGACTGAGAAGAAGAATAAGTTCAACACCTTCGCCATCTCCCCATCCTTTAGAACCAGATTTTCTTCCTCATTCTTTATGAGGCCAATATGGTCTGTCCTCTTTTTTTTGCTCTCCTCCGCTATGTGTCTTTTGTGTTCCATCTTAACCGCCCTAATTGCACCCTTACATTTCTTGTTGCATTCTTTGTAAAGTCTGAATGCTGATGATCCCTCAGCCTTATATTTTTTGAAGGCTTTCTTTACTCTTATATGCATTTTAACAGTGGAGATAAGCTAGCCAGGACTTTAGTTCGCTCTTTTAAATTTATTTCCCAATGGTATGTACTGGCTAATGCCCGTCTTTAATATGCTCTTAAAGCAAACCCATCTCTCCTCAGTGTTCTTTGTTTCTAAGATTTTATCCCAATTTATATCTTCTAGCAAGGTTCGTAGTATAGGGAAGTTGGCTCTTTTGAAATTGTAAAGGGTCTGGAGGATCTTCGTTATGAGGAAAGGTTGCGAGCACTGAACTTTTTCTCTGGAGAAGAGACGCTTGAGAGGGGATATGATTTCAATATACAAATACCGCACTGGTGACCCTACAATAGAAATAAAACTTTTTCGCAGAAGAGTTTAAAAAGACTCGTGGCCACTCATTAAAATTAGAAGAAAAGAGGTTTACCCTTAAACTACGTAGAGGGGTCTTTACTGTAAGTGCGGCAAGGATGTGGAATTCCCTTCCACAGGCGGTGGTCTCAGCGGGGAGCATCGATAGCTTCAAGAAACTATTAGATAAGCACCTGAATGACCGCAACATACAGGGAGATACAATGTAATACTAACACATAATCACACATAGGTTGGACTTGATGGACTTGTGTATTTTTTTCAACCTCACCTACTATGTAACTATGCAACTATGAAATTCAGTGTCTTTGTATTCCCCTTGTGTGATTTATACTGAAGCCAATTGACCTGCGATCACTGCATCCTAAATTGCCCCGTATTTCCACATCCGTGATCAGGTCGGTATTGTTGGTAATCAGTAGATCTAGCAACGCCTTGTTTCTAGTTGGTGCGTCTACGATCTGACCCATGAAATTGTCCTGCAAGACATTTAGGAACTGGCGAGTGTTAGACGGATGCACGGTTCTTTCCGCCCAGTCCATGTCTGGATAATTAAAATCCCTTATTATGATGACACTTCCCATACTTGCTGCTAATCCAAATTGTGATAGGAGGTCCGTCTCCCCCTCCTCCCTTAGGTTAGGGGGCCTATAGCATACTCACAGTATTATTTTTTCTCTAGTTTCATCCCTTTGGAGCTCTACCCATAAGGATCCCACCTCCTCCCTAGCTCCCTTAGCGATGTCGCCTCTCACATTAACTTGTACATTATTCTTGATATACAGGCATATCCCTCCCACCTTTTTTACCCTCTCTATCCCTGCGGTAAAAGGAACACCCTTGAATGGTTGCCAGCCAATCGAGAGAGCTGTTGAACCAAGTCTCTGAAATTCCCACAAAATCTAAATCCTCCTTGTACAACAGTATCTCTAGTTCTCCCATCTTGTCCGCCAGGCTCCTGGCATTGGTGAACATGCCACGTAGTTTAGACCAGTTACATATTGTCCTCTTATTGGATGTTCCGAGACTGCAAATAGGACTTGTTACTATACTTACTCGGGTTTATGTGCTTTAGTCAACATGTGCAATTTTTTTCCCCCAAGGAGCCTGCATGGCATTGCACCCATAATACGTGGGTGCAATTTCAGGCTCCTGCAGACACAGTTATATTTTTCTGCCCATACCTCTGTAGGAGCTGTTTGAAAGCTGTATAAAAGGGTCAATGAACTACAAAAGAGCCCACCCAGCACCCTCGCAGTTGGAAAACTAAAAGCAGTTTGCCGCTGTGGCAGACGGGGTGAACTTTGCCTTTAATTCCTAAACTACCTACAGTGGATGTAAAAAGTCTACACACCCCTGTTAAAATGCCGGGTCCCTGATGTAAATAAATGGGACAAAGTTAAAAAATTTGAGAAACTTCCTCCATCTTTAATGTGACCTATAACTATACAACTCAGTTGAAAAACAAACTGAAATCTTTTGGGGGAGTAAAAATAAAAAAAATAATGTGGTTGCATAAGAGTGCACTGGGAATGTAGCTGTGTTCAGAATCAAGCAATTACATTCAAACCCAGGTTACATAGGAGTCAGCACACACACCTGCTATCATTTAGGGTGCGTCTGAATAACCCCAAATAAAAGTTCAGCTGTTCTAGTAGGTCTTTGACATTCTCTTAGTCTCATCCTACAGCAAAAGCCATGGTTCGCAAAGAGCTTCCAAAGCATCAGAGGGATCTTACTGTTAAGGCTGCATTCACTACTGAGCGTATCGTTTCAGACGGAAAGCCGCGCGATTTTACAGAAATTTTGTACAAGCCAAAAAGTCACCAATGTAAAAAGCAGAAAACCACCTGTAATCTGCGTAAAAAGAAGCTCTGCTCCTTCACCGCTCCAAAGATGCTGCTAGCAGGACTTTTTTTTACCGTCCTGCTAGCGCACCGCTCCAGTGTGAAAGCCCTCGGGGCTTTCACACTGGAATCAAAGCAGCGGCACTTTCGGGTCGGTTTGCAGGTGCTATTAGCGCAATAGCGCCTGCAAACCGCCCCAGTGTGAAAGGACCCTAAGTCAAGGTAGAAGGAATGAATTATGAACAGTTCCAAATACCAGTAAATACTGGCACAAAACCTTCAGGCTTCTGCTAGAAAGCTGAACATAAAGAGAAACTTATCTTTTAGCATGGCAACGACCCAAAGCATACATCCAAAATCAACAAAGGAATGGCTTCATCAGAAGAAGGTTAAAGTTTTGGAATGGCCCAGCCAGAGCCCAGACGTGAATCCGATTGAAAATATGTGCTGTGATCTGAAGAGGGCTGTGCACAGGTGATGCCCTCGCAATCTGACAGATTTGGAGTGTTTTTTGCAAAGGAGAGAGTGGGCAAATATTGCCAAGTCAAGGATGTGCCATGCTGATAGATTCATACCCAAAAAGACAGAGTGCTGTAATAAAATCAAAAAGATGCTTCAACAAAGTATTAGTTTAAGGGTGTGCAACCATATTTTATTTTTTACTTCCCTCCACCTAAAAGATTTCAGTTTGTTATAAAGATTTCAGTTTGTATAAAGATTACAGTTTATAGGTCACATTAAAAAGGTGGAAAAAGTTCAGAAATAATTTGTCTCTTTTTTTTTACATCACAGAAAGCTGACATTTTAACAGGGGTGTGTAGACTTTATAGCCACTGTATATGAGAGGGCCAACATAAACAATGCACTTAGCTTGTATCCAAATAAGGCAAACCCTTCAACTACGTAATTTTAGCAGATCAAAAGGATCTACAAAACAGACTGGTAACACATTGCAAGTCTCTTTTCATTCAACCCAGCGGGTTGAACAGAAATAAAGCTAACAGATCGCCGTACTGGCATAAGCGATGCTTAGTGCAGCAATCTCCCCCGCGTTGCTATTGCCCGTCAGCAAATATAAAAAAAAAAAAAAAGCAAGCTTCAATACCACCTTAGCTATAGAAAATGCAGAGGTCAGCTCCTTAGAATTAAAGCAATTCTATTTTGTACTTTTGCTCTTTGTAGCTTCATGCTATTCTCGAGTAAGACTGTTGATTACAATGAGGGAAGAAAAAAAAAAATCCTGCATTGTGAAAACAAAATGTCTAAAAAATATGTACTTACTACATCTGTATCTAAAGATTCCAGCTCATCATTATTAGTAGATGCATTGCTACTAAGGAGGCCATCACCCCCATCCCATGGCTCCAAATCTTTCTCTTTATGTTCACCATTAACTTTAGAAGCTATACCAGAATCAGTGAAGCCATCTGAATAGAAAAAAAGAAAAAATACAAATGAGAATCTTGTTAGGGTACTTGTATGGTAGCTCTGCAGTAAGCACCATAAAACAAGTACATTTTACACCATTAAAAAAACATCTTTATTGTAAGCAAAGTGATTGCATGTAATACAAAATGAACACATCAATAATCACTTGGAATTTGTCAAGCGATATCAAAAATGACAGAACACAGCTGTATACAGACATGTATGCTATGACTGCTAAGGTGACTTGCCTACCAAATAAAAACCAGTGACAATACTGAAAGTTCTGGAAATATGGCCAGAAAACCCAATCTGCTACACATTGATGCTGGATGCACAGCCACCAAAAGCTATTAATCTCCCCAATCCCCTCACACCTGTCAACAGCAGAAGGAAATCAGATTCCTGCGTAGACACGGTATGATTGTTGGCTAACTGAGCATCGGATTTTTGTCAAAAGAGCGTGTGCCAGGATCTTGTCTTGCATACTAACAGTACACAATTGTGGTGCCACAAACACGAACGTAGTGACGTACTAGGAGAAATTTCAGCTTTTGAGCACCGCCCTTTGGGCCCCTTCTGCTAATTTTGTGTTTGGTGAGCATTGATTCAGAGCATGCGTGTTTGTACTTTTAACTTTTGTGTGATGAATTTGTGTACCGACGATACGAAAATCTGACGTCAAACCGTTGTCTGCCGAAAATTTACTAGCCTGTCATCCAACATTTGTTGGCTGAAAGTTGGAAAACAATTGTTAAAAGGAGCGTACTAACTGTAAGATTTTAGGACAGCAGTCTGTCAACAGACAATCCCCTGCTAACAATCGGACCGTTTGTACACGGCTTTAGTTTACCAAGAGACATTGAATACATTTAAATTTTTCTATTTTGCTAGAAAATAAAATGAATAAATTTATCATAAAAAGAGACGTATGGGTTTAGGCTTTTTTTCTTTAAGATTCATCATTGCCTAGGTGGATGCAACATCTGTCCCCCGGTGCATCTGCACTGAGTGATCGAACACCGCCAATCACTGGGTTCTGACAGCTCCCTGAGCAGAGAGCTGCTGTTAGTCACAGCGCTCTGCTCCCTCATTGGAGCGTTGGGCTGTGGAGGGGGTAGCCAGCTCAGGCTCTTAGCGGCTTGCTTAGAGGCTGATACGGGTGTCAGTCCAGGCACCTGGCGGATTCAGACTCCATTGTCGCGGTGCCTGGACCAACTTCTGTGACGTCAGCAGACAGCGGACTTCAGCCTACTTTCCGCTGAAAACAGGTAAAAAAAAAGTGCAAAACCAATCTCACTCCTGTGATCCATAGGAGAAGTACAGCCAAACGAGCTTTGGCTATACTTCTCCTTTAACTTCCTTAGGGAAGCCATTTGGAAAAGCATTAAGGCTCAGTTTACATCTCTGCATTCCGAATTGCAGGCAAAATCACCACGATTCTGCCCGCAATTTGCAATAGCAGCAAATCGTGGGATGTCTGTGCATTCCTGGTGCGTTGCCCTTGATTTTAATTCGGTCAACAATCGCAGTAAAAACGCGCAAAGAGAAACACGGGATGACCGTCGCCCAAAAGAAATACAGGAGCTTCTTGTGGGCAACAGGCGTCCCACGATTCTTTTTGTGCGTTGTTATCGTGATTGTCTCCCTAATAAGCGGAGATGTGAACAGAGCCTAAAAAGGTCTTCATTATCACAGAACAAGTCCAGTTTACTGTGACTAATACTGGCTATGCATGACCTGGAAAAAAACAAGAAACTTCATTAGATATATTTCAACTGTTTATGGTAAGCAAAATACTCTATACATGCCCCCTACGATAAAGAGGAGATATCAGATCACAATCTTCAACTCCAGTCAAACCCACTTTAGATTAAAAACTAGAAGGTTGCAATAAATATTTAACCGTAAAGAATTTTTTAATACTACACATTACCTCTTCTTGCATAATTTACATCCATATCTTTAAACTGCACCATCACAAAATCGGAAGACTTGAATAATATACTATCCACAATGTCTTCACGCTTTGGCCCACCAACAGAGTCTTTATTTTTCTTGTGAGCTGCATCGAGCACTAAGTCACACTGTAACACAAGAGATCAGATTTAAACAAGACCAAAAAGATTTTCCAGATATACGTGAATTAGGGGGGAAAAAAAAAAGTAGTAGTACAAAAAAACTATAGTTTCTGAACATTAAGGTGTTCACGTATACGTTAAGTAAATCAGATACAACAGAATGCAACTAAAAAAAAAAAAAAAAAAGAAGGTAGAACCTGGCTTACCTTAGGACTATAGGTTTTAAAAACCCCTTCATATACACTTCCATTTTTTACATGTACCTCACATTTTGATCCCTAAAAAGGAGGATGAAAACAAAAATGTCATTTTCACAGAAAACGGGACAATATAAAACACCTCCACTCATCACAAAAAAGAGTGAGCCAAAGAACAAAGTCAAGTGCCTTACATTTGAAGATAAATTCAGCGAAGTAGGTTTTTCTAGTTTTGATTAGAGTGAGCAAGAGTTAAAACGTCTGTCAGGTTTTCATTGCCAACTTTTGCCTATACTTAGGAAATTCACTCATCCTATTTACTGACTACTAAAGCTGCAAGATCCTGGATAAAATGAGAATAACTTTTTTCGCTTAGAATAAAGATCACGATTCTTGGCGCAACATCTTTCACATTATACAAAAAAATTGGGCTAACTGTACAGTTTAGTTTGTTTTTAAATTCATTGAAGTATATTTTTTCCTAAAAAAAAAAAAAAAAAAAAAAAAGCTTTTGAAAGACCGTTGCGCAAATACAGTGCGATATAAAATATTGCAACAAATTTTGCAGAGACTCTAGAGAATTTTATTCTCTAGTCTGCAAATATATATATATATATATATATATATATATATATATATTTATTTATTTATATATTTATATATATATATATTTTTATATATATATTTATTTATATATTTGGGGGTTCAAAGTCATTTTCTAGCAAAAAATACAGGATTTTAACTTGCAAGCAACAAGTGTCAAAAAAGGTTTAGTCTTTAAACGGGAGGTCGGTCCGCCCACCCCTGCTATAATTTAAAAGCCAGCAGCTAAACATACTGCAGCTGCTGCCTTTTAATAATAGGTCACTTACCTTTCCTGGAGTCCAGTGATGTCTGCACCGCAGCTGATGTTTCAGTCAGCTGTCGGGTGCTGCCGCCACCTTTGCTGGTAAGGGAACCCGGTAGTGAATCATTACGGCTTCACGCTGGGTCTCTACTGTGCATGCGCGAGGCAACGCTGCGCTCTCCTACTGGCCCAGCGGCGGAGGGAGCCGAGCTGTGACATAATGTGCCGCGGCCCGGACTCACGGAAGTGGGGATAGGATACTTGTCAAAGATAAATGGGTCAAACTCCGCTGTAAGCGGTTAAACTGACCTCATTTACAGACGCAAGTTCATTTCTTTGATGTAAAACAACCGATACATGGTTTCTCTTTATCGCTGTTGATAAAGATTTGCCTGCTGATTTTTTTTTTCCTTTCTTTTGACAGCTCTGAGCAGAGAATGGCTCTACGCTAGTTTAACATGAATCGGGTAAATGCTGCATCGTGAGGGGGGTTGAATCGCAATCAGGATTTTTTAACGATTAATCATGCAGCTCTACTAATGACCACTGTCTAGACTAGAAATTGAGGCGGCTGTCGCACTGATCCACTGTGGTTTCCCTGCAGCGCTGTGTGCTCATGGTTTTCGTGCTTTTCTGAAAGCATACCAAAAACGCCCAATCTAATGGAAGTCTATGGCAAAGCGTGGGTAACCCACACAAAAGCTGTGGGTACACGACACTACAGGGAAACCACAGCGGATTAATGTGAAAGCAAGGGGGAAGCCTAAATTTATCAGTTGTCACCACAACAGAAGTAGGGAGTGGGGGATGGGGATCTCCTAATGGATACACCTGTTTGGTGACAACTTGCAATAATAAAATTACCCTCACTCTGGAAGACTGTCTATCATTTCACGTTTCTAAGTCTGGAAGCGATGGGACATTTCTGAAACTAGGACGAAGCAATAGAAACACCTGGCAACCACAGTGAATGCTACACAAAACTAGAAAAATAGTGATTTTTAACTCACTGTAAAGCCCTGTTTAAAAAGGGACACAAATTCACTCTTTTACAAACCAGGTATATATCTGCACCATATAGGAGGTTTGGACACTCTGCAAAGTAGAAAAGGGTACAGACCCACCTAGTCATGGCAAGTCTCAAGAACAGTTTGATTAAAATTGGCCTTGCAAGATCTTATGTCCAAAACTAGCATCCAATGGAGCCACAAACACAAAAAAATAATACGTGCACAGAAAAACAAGTAGCATAGCCCAGGGTCCATAAAGAACTCCCTGCCTGTAGCAATTTACTTCAATGTGAGCAAGGTCAGATACTTGCTGAAACAATGGTGTCTAGGGGAAAGATGTTATGTCTCTACTTTTCCTCCTTCACTTCGGGGAGCTGTAGCTTACAAAACAAAAAAAATAAATAAAAAATAGAACAAACCACCACACTCTAGGAGGATAAAAACGACCCCCCCCCCCCCCCCATTGTAACAGCAGGTTGGGAGGGGGGCGATGGGGGCTATTAGAGATCTTCATACAGCTAAAAGTTTTGTCTGAAAACTTAAAGACATAAAATTAAGTCCTGCTAGATCCCTTCAGGCTGGCCCCTTTTGCAGGTATAGCTTTAATGTAAAACATTAAAAATAAGTGCCTATACTGTTTATAATCCAGTAATACACCTTGCTCTGCACATGCTCAGTTGCTCTCCATTGTTAGGCACTGCTGAGTTTGTAGAGGCCAATCTGCTGACGGCCTTAAAGCAGAATTAAACCCTCTCTAACAGCCAAGGAAGCTGCACATGTGATCAGTTACCAGGCATTTGATGGTTTGACAGTTTGGTTGCAGACACAAGCAAATGTGACAGTTAGCAATCCCAGCATTTCAGGAATGTAACTTTTTTGAAACCGTTAAATCGATGGATTTCCACTTTATGATATACTGCTGTTCAGGGGCTCTGAGCTTCAGCAAAATAACAGCCTCCGGCAAGAAGAAGCAGGTACAATGTTAAAGGCAATTTATAGCACGCACTTATTTTGGTAGCATAATGTATGTTCCTTGCTAAAGAACATTTTATTTTTATCAAGCCGATATGGGTAAAGGTTCTGCTTTAAGAGGATTTGGCATTCCAAGGCTGGCAAGGCCTGATCTGAGACTTATTTTACAAGCTGATTGTTTAACTGCAGTCTACCTTGAAGTTCTCCCAAAGTAACTAGGCAAAAGAAAGGAAGGTGCGTCACCCCAGAGCAAAGACTTGCACGTTTGGAGAAGGGGTGAACACTTACCACCAGTGGCATTCTTCATGATCTTATCCAGGAAGGCCCCAAAGAGACATTCTAGAATGGGCTATCGCTTGAAGACTTTGTCTTCAGACTAGCATTTGAGCCAAGACTTCTAATGACCACAGCAGCAGAGCTGATGTGGGCTAATAGATGTCCTGAGTCCAAAGAGAGGAGGCCTTCAAACCTGACTGCATGGTACAGTCTGATGTGTATGAATAATCCAATTTTGGGAGGGAACCCTCAGAAGAAAAAAAAAGTTCATAACACAGGGCCCTGATCCATTTGCTGACTAGCCAGGTAGAGGCAAACAAGAGCAAATCAATCCACAGAAGTTCCATTTTTTCTTAATTGGTTCCTTGGAGCAAGAGGAATCAGGAACAATAAACATGGCCACCTTGTTAAGGTAAGACCCCAGTAAGTCAACTAAGGGTGGTGTATACCACATTCAAACTAATTCTATTGAGGGATAAAGTGTGAAAAAGCACTATGGTACAGAGAAGAGCTGCTAAGGCTGCTTCCACTTTTCTACACAAAATCATAAAAACTGCTGATAATCAAGATGATTGGTCTGTAATAACTCACAATAGCGAGAGAACCTTTAGAGTGAACGCTGGGATATTTCACTATAAGTTCCTCTTATAATGCGGCCCATGGCTTCCTTCTGCCTGGAAGAATCTCCTCAGACAGATGCTCTTCACTCAAAAGAAGAAATGCTGCACAAAAGATATGTTTCCAGAAATGGTGGACCGGTATGACATTAAACATGTAGCAAAGTTAAAGTGGTTGTAAAGGCAGAAGGTTTTTATATATATATATATATATATATATATATATATATATATATATATATATATATATATATATATATATATATATATATGCATTAACCACTTGCCGACCGCCTACCGCATATATACTGCGGCAGAATGGCACGGGCAGGCAAAATCACGTACCCATACGTGATCTGCCTCCCGCGGGCGGGGGGTCCGATCGGACCCCCCCCCGGTGCCATCGGCGGTCGGCATCTGACTGGGAGCGTCGGGAGGCGAGGGGGAGACCATCCGATCGTGGCCCCCCCCTCGCGATCGCTCCCAGCCAATAGGAATCCTCCTCTGCCTGTGTGTCGTTTCACACAGGCAGAGGATGTGATGTCATCTCTCCCCGGTCTGGCAGTTTCCGTTCCAGCGCCGAGGAGAGATGACAAGTGAGTGCACAACACACACACACACACAGTAGAACATGCCAGGCATATTTACACCCCCGATCCCCCCCCCGATCGCCCCCCGATCCCCCCCCAATCACCCCCCCCCCCTGTCACAAACTGACATTAGCAGTATTTTTTTTTTTTTTTTTCTTTTTTTTTTCTGATTACTGCATAGTGTCAGTTTGTGACAGTTAGTGTTAGGGCAGTTAGTGTTAGGCCCCCTTTAGGTCTAGGATACCCCCCTAACCCCCCCTAATAAAGTTTTAACCCCTTGATCACCCCCTGTCACCAGTGTCGCTAAGCGATCATTTTTCTGATCGCTGTATTAGTGTCGCTGGTGACGCTAGTTAGGAACGTAAATATTTAGGTTCGCCGTCAGTGTTTTATAGCGACAGGGGACCCCCATATACTATCTAATAAATGTTTTAACCCCTTGATTGCCCCCTAGTTAACCCTTTCACCACTGATCACTGTATAACTGTTACGGGTGACGCTGGTTAGTTTGTTTATTTTTTATAGTGTCAGGGCACCCGCCGTTTATTACCGAATAAAGGTTTAGCCCCCTGATCGCCCGGCGGTGATATGCGTCGCCCCAGGCAGCGTCAGATTAGCGCCAGTACCGCGAACACCCACGCACGCAGCATGCGCTTCCCTTAGTGGTATAGTATCTCAACGGATCAATATCTGATCCGATCAGATCTATACTAGCGTCCCCAGCAGTTTAGGGTTCCCGAAAACGCAGTGTTAGCGGGATCAGCCCAGATACCCGCTAGCACCTGCGTTTTGCCCCTCCGCCCAGCCCAGCCCAGCCCACCCAAGTGCAGTATCGATCGATCACTGTCACTTACAAAACACTAAACGCATAACTGCAGCGTTCGCAGAGTCAGGCCTGATCCCTGCGATCGCTAACAGTTTTTTTGGTAGCGTTTTGGTGAACTGGCAAGCACCAGCCCCAGGCAGCGTCAGATTAGCGCCAGTAGCGCTAACACCCACGCACGCACCGTACACCTCCCTTAGTGGTATAGTATCTGAACGGATCAATATCTGATCCGATCAGATCTATACTAGCGTCCCCAGCAGTTTAGGGTTCCCAAAAACGCAGTGTTAGCGGGATCAGCCCAGATACCTGCTAGCACCTGCGTTTTGCCCCTCCGCCCGGCCCAGCCCACCCAAGTGCAGTATCGATCGATCACTGTCACTTACAAAACACTAAACGCATAACTGCAGCGTTCGCAGAGTCAGGCCTGATCCCTGCGATCGCTAACAGTTTTTTTGGTAGTATTTTGGTGAACTGGCAAGCACCAGCCCCAGGCAGCGTCAGATTAGCGCCAGTACCGCTAACACCCACGCACGCACCGTACACCTCCCTTAGTGGTATAGTATCTGATCGCATCAATATCTGATCCGATCTGATCTATACTAGCGTCCCCAGCAGTTTAGGGTTCCCAAAAACGCAGTGTTAGCGGGATCAGCCCAGATACCTGCTAGCACCTGCGTTTTGCCCCTCCGCCCGGCCCGGCCCAGCCCACCCAAGTGCAGTATCGATCGATCACTGTCACTTACAAAACACTAAACGCATAACTGCAGCGTTCGCAGAGTCAGGCCTGATCCCTGCGATCGCTAACAGTTTTTTTTGTAGCGTTTTGGTGAACTGGCAAGCGCCAGCGGCCTAGTACACCCCGGTCGTAGTCAAACCAGCACTACAGTAACACTTGGTGACGTGGCGAGTCCCATAAGTGCAGTTCAAGCTGGTGAGGTGGCAAGCACAAGTAGTGTCCCGCTGCCACCAAAAAGACAAACACAGGCCCGTCGTGCCCATAATGCCCTTCCTGCTGCATTCGCCAATCCTAATTGGGAACCCACCGCTTCTGCAGCGCCCGTACTTCCCCCATTCACATCCCCAACCAAATGCAGTCGGCTGCATGAGAGGCATTTTTATGTCCTCCCGAGTACCCCTACCCAACGAACCCCCCCAAAAAAGATGTTGTGTCTGCAGAAAGCGCGGATATAGGCGTGACACCCGCTATTATTGTCCCTCCTGTCCTGACAATCCTGGTCTTTGCATTGGTGAATGTTTTGAACGCTACCATGCACTAGTTGACTATTAGCGTAGGGTACAGCATTGCACAGACTAGGCACACTTTCACAGGGTCTCCCGAGATGCCATCGCATTTTGAGAGACCCGAACCTGGAACCGGTTACAGTTATAAAAGTTAGTTACAAAAAAAAGTGCAAAAAAAAAAAAAAAAAAAACACAAACAAAAATATAAAATAAAAATAGTTGTCGTTTTATTGTTCTCTCTCTCTCTATTCTCTCTCTATTGTTCTGCTCTTTTTTACTGTATTCTATTCTGCAATGTTTTATTGTTGTTATGTTTTATCACGTTTGCTTTTCAGGTATGTAATTATTTATACTTTACTGTTTACTGTGTATTATTGTTAACCATTTTTTTGTCTTCAGGTATGCCATTCACGACTTTGAGTGGTTATACCAGAATGATGCCTGCAGGTTTAGGTATCATCTTGGTATCATTCTTTTCAGCCAGCGGTCGGCTTTCATGTAAAAGCAATCCTAGTGGCTAATTAGCCTCTAGACTGCTTTTACAAGCAGTGGGAGGGAATGCCCCCCCCCCCCCCCCAACATCTTCCGTGTTTTTCTCTGGCTCTCCTGTCTCAACAGGGAACCTGAGAATGCAGCCGGTGATTCAGCCAGCTGACCATAGAGCTGATCAGAGACCAGAGTGGCTCCAAACATCTCTATGACCTAAGAAACCGGAAGCTACGAGCATTTTATGACGTAGATTTCGCCGGATGTAAACAGCGCCATTGGGAAATTGGGAAAGCATTTTATCACACCGATCTTGGTGTGATCAGATGCTTTGAGGGCAGAGGAGAAATCTAGGGTCTAATAGACCCCAATTTTTGCAAAAAAGAGTACCTGTCACTACCTATTGCTATCATAGGGGATATTTACATTCCCTGAGATAACAATAAAAATGATTTAAAAAAAAAAAAAAATGAAAGGAACAGTTTAAAAATAAGATAAAAAAATAATAATAATAAAGAAAAAAAAAAAAAAAAAAAAAAAAGCACCCCTGTCCCCCCTGCTCTCGCGCTAAGGTGAACGCAAGCGTTGGTCTGGCGTCAAATGTAAACAGCAATTGCACCATGCATGTGAGGTATCGCCGCGAAGGTCAGATCGAGGGCAGTAAGTTTAGCAGTAGACCTCCTCTGTAAATCTAAAGTGGTAACCTGTAAAGGCTTTTAAAGGCTTTTAAAAATGTATTTAGTTTGTCGCCACTGCACGTTTGTGCGCAATTTTAAAGCATGTCATGTTTGGTATCCATGTACTCGGCCTAAGATCATCTTTTTTATTTCATCAAACATTTGGGCAATATAGTGTGTTTTAGTGCATTAAAATGTAAAAAAGTGTGTTTTTTCCCCAAAAAATGCGTTTGAAAAATCGCTGCGCAAATACTGTGTGAAAAAAAAAAATGAAACACCCACCATTTTAATCTGTAGGGCATTTGCTTTAAAAAAAATATATAATGTTTGGGGGTTCAAAGTAATTTTCTTGCAAAAAAAAATTATTTTTTTATGTAAACAATAAGTGTCAGAAAGGGCTTTGTCTTCAAGTGGTTAGAAGAGTGGGTGATGTGTGACATAAGCTTCTAGATGTTGTGCATAAAATGCCAGGACAGTTCAAAACCCCCCCAAATGACCCCATTTTGGAAAGTAGACACCCCAAGCTATTTGCTGAGAGTCATGTTGAGTCCATGGAATAATTTATATTGTGACACAAGTTGCGGGAAAGAGACAATTTTTTATTTTTTTTATTTTTTTTTGCGCAAAGTTGTCACTAAATGATATATTGCTCAAACATGCCATGGGAATATGTGAAATTACACCCCAAAATACATTCTGTTGCTTCTCCTGAGTACGGGGATACCACATGTGTGGGACTTTTTGGGAGCCTAGCCGCGTACGGGACCCCGAAAACCAAGCACCGCCTTCAGGCTTTCTAAGGCCGTAAATTTTTGATTTCACTCTTCACTGCCTATCACAGTTTCGGAGGCCATGGAATGCCCAGGTGGCACAAACCCCCCCCCAAATGACCCCAT
This sequence comes from Lithobates septentrionalis, assembly GCA_037952835.1. Lineage (NCBI taxonomy): Eukaryota > Metazoa > Chordata > Amphibia > Anura > Ranidae > Lithobates > Lithobates septentrionalis. The sequence continues at coordinate 3,131,764 of JBBDGP010000735.1, read as the reverse complement.
TTTGGAAAGTAGACACCCCAAGCTATTTGATGAGAGGTATAGTGAGTATTTTGCAGACCTCACTTTTTGTCACAAAGTTTTGAAAATTGAAAAAAGAAAAAAAAAAATTTTTTTTCTCGTCTTTCTTTATTTTCAAAAACAAATGAGAGCTGCAAAATACTCACCATGCCTCTCAGCAAATAGCTTGGGGTGTCTGCTTTCCAAAATGGGGTCATTTGGGGGGGGTTTGTGCCACCTGGGCATTCCATGGCCTCCGAAACTGTGATAGGCAGTGAGGAGTAAAATCAAAAATGTACGCCCTTAGAAATCCTGAAGGCGGTGCTTGGTTTTCGGGGTCCCGTACGCGGCTAGGCTCCTAAAAAGTCCCACACATGTGGTATCCCCGTACTCAGGAGAAGCAGCTAAATGTATTTTGGGGTGCAATTCCACATATGCCCATGGCCTGTGTGAGCAATATATCATTTAGTGACAACTTTGTGCAAAAAAAAAAAAAAAAAAAAAAAATTTGTCACTTTCCCGCAACTTGTGTCAAAATATAAAACATTCCATGGACTCAACATGCCTCAAAGCAAATAGCTTGGGGTGTCTACTTTCCAAAATGGGGTCATTTGGGGGGGTTTTATGTCATCTGGGCATTTTATGGCCTTCAAAACTGTGATAGGTAGTGAGGAGTAAAATCAAAAATGTACGCCCTTAGAAATCCTGAAGGCGGTGATTGGTTTTCGGGGCCCCGTACGCGGCTAGGCTCCCAAAAAGTCCCACACATGTGGTATCCCCGTACTCAGGAGAAGCAGCTAAATGTATTTTGGGGTGCAATTCCACATATGCCCATGGCCTGTGTGAGCAATATATCATTTAGTGACAACTTTTTGTAATTTTTTTTTTTTTTTTTTTTTTTTGTCATTATTCAATCACTTGGGACAAAAAAAATGAATATTCAATGGGCTCAACATGCCTCTCAGCAAATTCCTTGGGGTGTCTACTTTCCAAAATGGGGTCATTTGTGGGGGTTTTGTACTGCCCTGCCATTTTAGCACCTCAAGAATCGACATAGGCAGTCATAAATTAAAGGCTGTGTAAATTCCAGAAAATGTACCCTAGTTTGTAGACGCTATAACTTTTGCGCAAACCAATAAATATACACTTATTGACATTTTTTTTACCAAAGACATGTGGCCGAATACATTTTGGCCTAAATGTATGACTAAAATTGAGTTTATTGGATTTTTTTTAGAACAAAAAGTAGAAAATATCATTTTTTTTCAAAATTTTCGGTCTTTTTCCGTGTATAGCGCAAAAAATAAAAACGGCAGAGGTGATCAAATACCATCAAAAGAAAGCTCTATTTGTGGGAAGAAAAGGACGCAAATTTCGTTTGGGTACAGCATTGCATGACCGCGCAATTAGCAGTTAAAGCGACGCAGTGCCGAATTGTAAAAAGTGCTCTGGTCAGGAAGGGGGTAAAACCTTCCGGGGCTGAAGTGGTTAAGATAATAAAAAAAAAAAAGAGAAAAACTTGGGTGTGCAGCATCTCCCCCAACCCCCCCAATACTTACCTGAGCCCATCTCGATCCAGCGATGTTGCAGGAGACTCAGCTGCCTGGGACTCTTCCTCCTGATTGGCTGAGAGAGCGGCGGAAGGCCATTGGTTCCCACTGCTGTCAAAGTCATTGAGCCAATTTGGGGGGGCAGGGCGGAGCTGTGGCTCAGGTGCCCCCATAGCAAGCTGCTTGCTGTGGGGGCACTCAGCAGAAGGGAGAGACCAGGAGTGCCAAAAAGGGACCTGAGAAGAGGATCTGGGCTGCTCTGTGCAAAATCACTTCACAGAGCAAGTAAGTATGAAATGATTACTTTTAAACACCAAAAAAAATAAAAAATAAAAAATAAACAGACACAAGACTTTAGTATCACTTTAAGCAGTGCGGAGACAGAGAACCCAGTATGCCTGCAAGTCAGAGTGGCAGGGCCATTGCAGTGGGGTTCTAAATTGTAGATTGTAATTATCAGTTGCTTGTGTGAATACCCTGGATCTGGTGGCCCCATCAAACACAGCCAACAGCTGCTTAAACTAAATATCTGCAGCTACAAAGCCTTGGTCCAGCAGAACTAGTGAGAGAGATCCTGCCTTAGTAGTACGCTAAACTAAAAGCTTAAAAGTGGATGTAAACCCTCACATATACCCAGTAACGTGAACAGCCTCAGATGATACACAGGGATGAAAAAAATCTCCCTACATACGTTTTAAATGTATGTATCATATGTGACGAAGAACTTGTCAGGAGTTAACAGGCTGATAACAGAAGAACAGGGCAGGAGACAGCTACGGGACACAGCGCTTTGAAGAAAGATAACAAAACATTGCAGATATATGTGCCCAGCTCAAATTTAATGAATCGTTTAAATCTACTTTAAGCTTTAAGTGAAGGAATATGGCCACTAAGTGGGGCTGTGCCCTTCATTACATGTGTCCAAACCTAGAGGCAGCATCTATATCCCATTCATACAAGAGCTTATACCTGGTCCCAAGTTTGGATGGAGCTGCTCTTTAGTGGTTATGGCATGAGTACAGCAAGTCAAATTAAGCTAGGCCAAAAAGGTGACTAGTTTATTTTTGAGCATTTAGAAAAATCTGTTAACTACAAAAAAAAAAAAAAATAATAATAATTCTACAGCAAAGGAGTGTAAAATTAGTTATCCAGTTCAAATGCAGGCAAAAAAAAAAACAAACAAAAAAAGAAAAACAAAATCACAGTAAAAATTAAAAACTTACAACTACTGAAGTTAGAATGTGGACCATTCTCATATTTGCATAGATTCCATCAAAAGAAATCTATAAAAACAAAGAGTTATTTTAATAAGCAGTACCTCATGAAATTGCCTAGACAATAAGGCTAATACTGTACATCTTAAGGCAAACCTGGGGCCAGACTTGGGACATTCAAGTATTTACATATCATCAAGCACAATTATAAACATCCTGGTATTCATGGGGTTAAAAATCTCACCTGCTGTATTGTTTTTCAGCTGGTGACTGGCTTTTATGTGAAAGTGATTTAGATGGCTCTAGAGCCACCAGTTCACTTTCATGGCAGAGAAGAAAAAGAACCCCCCCCCCCCCCCCCCCAACCTACACGCAACCACTTCATTTTCCCCCCAAAAAAATATAACTCCAAAAATGGGTCGTTTGGGGAATATCTGTACTGTCCTGGCATTTTACGGCCGCAGGAAAAGGAGATGTCAGTACATCAAGATTGTTCAATTTTCAGATATATACAAACACAAAAAAGTTTGTGGACTCTCCTATGCTAAAATACATACATTGATTTGGGTTATTTTCACTAAAGAAATGTAGCAGAATATATTTTGGGCTAAATTTATGAACATCGTTTATTTGCAAAAGGTTATAAACAGAAACAAAGAAAAATGCATTTTTTCCCAAAATGTTCAGTTTTTTCGTTTATTAAGGAAAATATAAAAAACCCAGTGGTGATCAAATACCAACAAAAGAAAGCGCTATTTGTATGAGCAAACTGATAAAAACTTAGTTTGGGTACAACATTGTACGATCACACAATTGTCAAAGTGCGACAGTACTGACAAATGGCCTGGGCAGAAGGGGGGTAAAAAGTGCCCTGTATTGAAACGGTTAAGAAAACAGAATTTTTTTTTACCTGTAAAATCTCTCTTGGGGGTACAACACAGGACAGAGGGTATCTTCATATCCATTCTGACAGAATTATGCTGCCACCTTCAGGTGACTGGACACGGGCAAAGAAAAGGCGAGAAAAAAAAAAAAAAAAAGGGAAGGAAGAAAAAAAAAAGAGACAGGAAATGCCCCCCTAGGCATAACTCCTCCCAGCTAGTCAAGGCTTCAGTGTTTGTAGCAAGCTATGAACCACAAAGGAAGAGGGGCGGGATCCCCGCTTCCTGCGATATACTTTTAGTGAACCAAAAATCTTTAGAGTACATCCCAGGACACATGGCTTTAGGTTCAAACTTTTACAATTTTTTTCTAAAGACCAGGTAGCAGCTTTACAAACTTTAGCTAACAAAGCCTAATGACAAATAGCCCAGGAAGTACCAAAGAATCCTGGAAGAATGAGCTGCCACCAAAAACGGTAGAACTTTGCCCTTTAGGCCATAAGCTTGAGAAATCAGCCTACGGATGCACTGAGAAATGATAGATTGGGAAACTGATCCTTCCTTGGGCCATCAGGAAGCACAAAGAGGGAATCAGACTGATGAAGTAAACAGTGCCTAACATTTGCTGTGCCTACCCCAATATTAATTACTACCATATAAATACACATGAAAATGTGCACACACATCAACATAATTATAGATAAATGAACATAAATTGTGCACAATTCTTCAATAAATAACTGCATGAATGAATCAAATCTCTTTTCTTCTATGATGTGCTCTCCTATTTCCTCAAAAGGCCACGTATCTTGATCAATACTCCATTAAAAACAGTGTGCAGTGACTCCCACCACCAATTCACTTGTGCTCACCTCCAACTATGAACCTGTCAGATTTCAGGTGAAAAGCGTCTCAAATTTTACTCCAATGCAGCACCGCTCAATCTTTCTCTTTTAAAAGATCAGGGTTCTCGCTGCAATCAAACTCATACAAAACAGGGGCCCCTCATGGTGTAGTACATTAAAAAATGTTTTATGTAAAATTGCACTTACATATGTACAGTAAAAAAATAGCACCAATAAAAACAGCGGGGCAGCAGCTCCCACATCACTTACGGTTTTGGCACAATCACCCAGCTCCACCCTGACTGACAATATGCAGCAGTCAACACGTCAGGAAGTGTGGAAATTTAAAAAAAAAAAAAAAAAAAAAAAAAAAACACACGACTTGTCCAAGGAACTAAATGGGGGTCTTAATCAACTTGTCCTGATAAAAAAAAAAAAAAAAGAAATTGGAACCAAACTGTATTTATAACCACTTCCCACCCGACTATGTCATGACATAGTCGACTGAGTGGGGATATCTGAATGATGCCTGTAGCTACAGACATCACTCAGATATCTTTTAGAGCTGGCTGTTCAGCCGCCTGATCGTTCTTGCAGGCAGCGGGAGGGGACACCCCCTCCTGCCACCCTTCGGTGCTTCTCCCGGCTCGCCTGTACAATTGGCGAGAGGGAGAAGGAATCAGTCCATGCCAGAAGTTGACCATAGAGAATCCGGCGGGCCAGATGGCCAGTCTCTATGATCATTCGGAGGCCATAACAGCACGCCTGGCCTCTGCATTTGAAAAAATGCCACCGCCTCAGCTGGGAAGCCAGGATTGTTTTTCAGGCTTTCCAGCCTACAGGCGAGATGTGGGGGACTTAGACCCCCAGATCTCGCTGTAAAGAGGATCTGTCACGCACTATTCCTATTACAAAGGTTGCAATAGGACTAAAAGTAATAGAAAAAAAAAGAAAGAAAGAAAGAAGAAGTGTAAAAATAGAAAAGATAAATAAAAAATTTCAAGCGCAACCCCCCGTCCCATCGCGCAGAAATGAACGTATACGTAAAGGAATTGAGAAATCACCACGAACGTTAGAGAACAATAATTCTAGCACTAGACCTCCTCTGTAACTCTAAACATTTTTAAAGCGTCACCTATGGGGATTTTTAGAGTACCAAAGTTTGGCGTCATTCAACGAGTGTGCGCAATTTCAAAGCATGACATGTAAGGTATATATTTACTTGGCGTAACATCCTCTTTCACATTATGCAAAAAAACTGGGTAAACTTTATGGTTTTGTTTTAAATGCATGAAAGTTTGAAAAAAAAAAAAAAAAACACGTTTGAAAAATTACTGCGCAAATACTGAGCGAGATAAAAAAAAAGTTGCAACGACCACCATTTTAGTCCCTAGAGTCTCTGCTAAAAAAAAAACATATGTTTGGTGGTTCCGAGTAATTTTCTAGCAAAAAAAAAAAATCATGATTTTTACATGTAAGAGCGAAGTGTAAGTGTCAGAATTGGCCTGGGTAGCAATTAGTTAAATAAGGTTTTAACAATGCGCTGCCAAGCTCCTACTCACCTCACTGCCTTTCTCCAACACCGCACCTGGGGATTATGTGGGATGGGAGAGACCTTGCAGGGTGATGAGCAACCATTGGGTGGTCATCAGGAAAAGGGAGTGTTGAGCTCTAAAAAAATAAAGCGTAAAAAAGTGTAAAGGAAGCACCTGTCCCAATGAGAAAAGAAATCAAATTACTTCAGGTTACCTTCGCACAGGGAAGCGCTTGGGTGCTCAGTACAAGCGCATGCTGAGCAGCCAAATCAAGCTCCGGTGTCGGCTCCGTTGGGCTCCATTCACACCTGGGCAATTTGGGATCCTGGCAGAATTGCTGCAATTCTGCCCGCAATCTCAAAGACACACTGCAAAACGCAAGTTCACGTGCCATTATTTTCAATGGCACCTAAAACATGATGCCGTTTTGCTGCAATTCTCACACAGCAAATCACAGTGAGTGAATCTTCTCGCCTAAAAGAAGCTCCTGCTCCTTTTGGCCAACAAGCTTCATGCGATAAATCACAGCACAACTGACTCGCATTTTAAGTGCCTCTGAAGCGTGCCAGTTGTAGAGCTGCCCCCACTAAAGCAAATGAGTCTTTAAATAAGGCCTCCTTAAAATACCAGAGCCCTGGCCAAAAAAGGTACTGTTAGGAGACCACAATATCCACGGAATACATACTGCCATTTCTTAGTGAACTCACCGCCACAAATGTTGCAGAGCAATCCTTTTTGGTGGTACAAACACCTTGCTAGGGTGAGCCCAGTCCATGCACAAAAATTTTAAAAGAAAATGTACAGGAAAGGATTGAGGATGTGGGGGACACCATGATCCAAAACTTGTAAAATTCTGAGTAGATTGATCTGCACCGCTTCCACGCAAAAAAGGCCTTCTGGGTCTGAGAAAAATGCCCCTTGGGGGTGAGAGGGAACCCTTCTGCTTGCGACTGTCCAGAAAACTGGTGTTGTATCCCCTTGACACAGGGGAACTGGGGAAAGGTATCCTCGGAAATAGCAGAAAAAAAAAAAAAAAAATAGATAATTGGAGGGAGTTAAAGCCGCATGAAAAACTGACCCACAGGGTATACACTGCAAGGGGAGCTATATCCAGCTTCCACTATACCCAATGAAGGAATTTGGGACTCCCTATACCCTCAACTGCTGAGACAACCTGGCAATGGGTACAATAGGCCCCTTGCTGGTAAAACAGAGGGCCAAGTCAGATGAGAGGGCACTGTGCAAAACGCACTAGCGCATTGGTTAGCCCCAATGTCAGCCTTCTGTTTCTGCCAGTGCCTCACCACCCCCAAGGTAACTGCTGTATAACCCACTTTAAAATACTTGCTGAGACCTGCAGTACCACCCGTAAGAAACATGACCCGATTGCAAGAGGGCCGCTGCCCAGTTTGACATCAGCAACCACACACGTGGAATAAAATGTCTGAAGATGAACATAGGCTGCACCAAATGTGTTTGGTGCCAGGAGCTTCCTGGACTGCTCCCAAAACACGATTTCCTCTATCTAGTGCTTGGGAAACAGTGAACAGTGCTAATTTTGTAATGAGATAAGAAACTTCATAAAATGATAAGAGGAAGCTAACAGTTCAGCCCTTGTCCCATCACAAAGGGGGGAGGCAAAAGAAAAAGGAAAATAAAAAAAAAAAAGTACCAGGGCAAGGATGGCCACCAGGGCATTCACCAGGACCTCCTGAGGGTGGTCCAATCTTCAACCATCACAGCAAGCTATACCATGAGGGAAATCAGGGACTCATCTCCCCAGCTAGGGACCCATGCCCTTGACAAGTATAGCACTCTGCGGGTCTGCAATCAATATATCATTGCACAGGGTCCTGTCAGGAAGAGTCCAGTGCAGACCAGAAACATTACAGGTCATCCCTGCGTGTCCAGGTACCATACCTCTGGACGTAGTCAGCCAAAGCCAATGGATCTGGAGGACGAGCCTCCTAATCAAATGGAACCATTAAGAATTCCCATAAAAAAGTCTTGCCTAGCTGAGATGAGTTATTCCCAGGAGTTCAATCTCCTGTTTTTTTTGTCAGTGTCCAATAACCTAAAGGTGACAGCATAATCCTAACATAACAGATATGAAGATACCATGTGTCCTGGGATGTACGATCAAGAAAAATTCAAAAGCAACTCCATCGCCCTGCGCACACACCAGAATGCAAATGCACATATGTATGTAAACAGCAATCTTTTCACACAAGTGAAGTTTCTTTGCGGACACTAAGAGCAATAATTCTACAACCATAAGATAATGTGTTAATAAACCCAGGACCCTGTATTCACTTTATCGGGTCTCCCATAGTACATGGAAATTCAATGTTTTTAGTAAATATAAAACTGCTAAAGACTTTTTCTCATCAGCAGTATATAGCAGTCTTGTGACTTCTATCAGTGTCAACGAGCTTTAACCAGTGCTTGGCCAGACACTGATAGAAGTCACAAGACTGCTATCTACTTTGACTGTCCTATAAGGCTGTAGGACCCCTGACCCTGTCTGGACAATGCTAATTGGTCCTGTACTGATCACATGCGCACCCCCCACCCCCAGAAAAAAAAACAAAAAAAAACAAAAAAACAAAACAAACACACACTCTCTAGCAAAACACCCCTGACTGAGCATGTACAGAGTGACTGAAAAGGCTGTTTTATCAGGTGATGGATTGGGGACAGCAGAAGAAGCGGTGGATCAAACAGCCTTTTTACACAACGTTGGAGGATTAACCCCTTAGGTTACACAGTGAGTATAACAAGCATGCTTTACTGCATATACAGACTGATTTTACGGTTGTGGATTTAGTAACACTTGAAAGCATAACTAAAAACTTTTTTTGGATAGAGTGGGAAAAAAAAAAATCCCAAAATTTTGGGTCGTCCCCGGGAAAGTAGTAGAGGGGAAATCTTCCAATGGGGACACTAGTTCTGGGGACCTAGGGGTCCCCACAGAATTCATTTAAATTTGCAGGGATTTTCTCTCAATTCCCGTTTGGCTATGGGACAAGAAATAAAAGGGAAATCTCTGCAATGGGAAAAAAAAAAAAAAAAGGAGAGAAGGTAAGAAAGGAAGGGGGTTATAACACTTCCTTTGCTCGACCCAAAATGAAGAAAAATTGGGTGTTCTATTGTGCTTGTGTGCATTAAAATTTGTTTATTTTTCCTTAAAATATGCACGTGATAAGAGGCGTTCAAGTCAAACCAGGAGTTTAATTTTAAATTAAGAGGAATGGGAACGTGGCGGTATTACACGCAGTAGTAAGTGGCAAGTGTGTCCCATTACAGATCACATGCCTGACGAAGGGGTCCTGCGTAGCTCCAAAACATTGCACTACACTGTTCGGTGATGTAATCTTTCTTTAATAAAAAAAACATTTGGACGAAATTTGAGATCCTTGGTGTGTTGGGGAATATCTACATTACTATTACAGATGGGCAGGCACATGTCGCAGGCTGGTGCAGGGACCGTTAATATGGTAGACAACAGTGTTCATGTGTGCATGGAACAGCGCCACAATCAAAAACATTTTGAACAATTTTGCAGGTAAAGCGATTGTGTTTATTGGGACAAACATGGCATTATTCATGTGGATTTTCTACCCTGTGGTGCCACTATTAACAGTGAATATTACGGTCGTGTTCCAAGTGATGTGCATACACATCTGCAGAAAAAATGGTTTGATTACTAAGGGTGTCCTGTTTTTCCAGGACAACGCACGAGCTCATACGGCTCACCACACTACATGCACATTATAGCAACTCGGCTGGGAGGTACAGCCACAACCCCCTTACAAAAAATCTTTCTATCCAAAAGCTTTGGATAAGTTCATAAATGTAGCAGGGGAGTATGAAGAAAAAAATAAGCAGTTTCTACACCTTGAAATTATCATTTTTTTTATTATATGAAACTCAAGTCCCAGTGTGACTAGAAAGCCTCTTGTATTTTCAAACCACACAAACACATTACATCACTTTAAGAAAAGAGAATTGTTGGGGGGGGAATAGAAGATCTCAATGGAAAACTAAAAAGGGATATTCATCCCTCCAACCACCACCAGTTAGATATATATATTTGGACACAGGCACAATTTGTTTTTTTTCCCAGGCATTTACCAAAACATATTCAAGGTATAGTTAGTTATATAATGATATTAACTGAATTGTGCACACTCCGGTTTTATTTGAGGTTACGTACATCCAAATCAGAGGAAGAGTTTAGGAATTAATAGCCATCTTCCCTTTTTCAAAGGGACCAAAAGTAATTGGACAATTGAATCAAAAGCGGTTTCATGGCCACGTGTGGGCTACTCTATCGTTGTTTCATCATCAATTAAGCAGGTAAAAGGTCTGGAGTTGATTCTAAGTGTGGTATTTGCATTTGGAATCTATTGCTGTGAACCTGCATCATGCGTTCAAAGGAGCTGTCCATGCAAGTGAAACAGGCCATTGCAAGACCCCATACACACTATTAGATTTTTGTCTTCAGATTTACCAAAACAAGATAATATGAGGTCAAACCTTAAGAGTTTAAATTTGTATGAAATCAGGCAGGCCCTTGCACTACATGGTTTTGGTAAATCTGAAGACAAAAAATCTGCAGAAAATCTAATAGTGTGTATGAGGCTTTAGGCTTCAAAAAGGAAACAAATCCATCAGAGAGATGGCAGCAACATTAGGAGTGGCCAAAGCAACAGCTTGGTACATTCTGAGGAAAGAAACGCACTGGTGAGCTCAGCAACATAAAAAGGCCTGGATGTCCACACAAGACAAGAGTGGTAGATGTGCGCAGGATCCTCTCTATGGTAAATCCTGTTCACAACATCCAGAACAAGTGAAGGACACTCTCCAGGAGGTGGGTGTATCATTGCCAAAGTCTGCACTCAAGAGAAGACTTCACAAGAGCAAATACAGTGGGTCCACCACAAAGGTGCAAACCATTCATAAGTCTGAAAAATAGAAAAGCCAGATTAGGCTCCGTTCAAATCTAGGCGTTGCAATTTTACAGGCGGTTTTAAGTTCAAAAAGGTCACCAATGTAAAACGCCTGTATTCTGCCAAAAAAGAAGCTCATGTACTTTTTATGAATGATGGGCGGTTTGGTTTAGGCAACAGAACACTGATGTGAACAGGGGCCATTAAAATTAATAGGATTTGTCTTGTTGGGCGTTTTTAAAGCTGAGGCTTAGAGCAGAAAAAAGCCCAAAAATGCCTAGATGTGAACGGAGCCTAAGACTTTGCCAAAAAAAAACAAAAAAAAAAAACAAACCACTTCTGGAAAATAATTCTTTGGACGGATGAAACTAAGATTAATCTGTACCAGGGCGGAAAGGAAAAAAAAAAAAAAAAAAAAAAAAAAAGGAGTGTGGAGAAGGTTAGGAAAAGCTCATGATCCAAAGCACACATCGTCACCTGTAAAACATGGTGGGGGCAGTGTGATAACATGGGCATGCATGGCTTCCAGCGACATTGGATCATTGGTGTTTATTGATGTGACAGAAGCAGCCGGATGAATTCTGCAGCGTTTAGATATACTGCCAGCCGAGATTCAGCCAAACGCAGCAAAGTTGATTGGAGGGCGCTTCACTGTACAGATGGACAATGATCCAAAACACACTGCAAAAGCAACCCAGGAGCTTTTGAAGGAAAAGAAGTGGAATATTCTGCAATGGTCTAGTCAATCACCTGATTGCAACCCAATTAAGCATGCATTTCGCTTCCTGAAGGCAAAAATGACCCACAAACAAAGAACAACTGAAGACAGCTGCAGTTAGAGCCTGGCAAAGCCTCAGACGGGAGGAAACCCAGTCTTTGGTAATGTCCATGGGTTCCAGACTTCAGGCAGTCATTTCCAGTAAAGGATTCAACAAAATATTAAACTTGAACTGTTAATTTATGATTTTATTCATTTGAGCCCCTGAAAATGGGGAGGGGGGGGGGGGCTGTGTATAAAAATGGTTGCAGTTCCTACAATTCGTACTTGGTATTTATGTTCAACCCCTTGAATTAAAGCTGAAAGTCTGCACTTTAAATTCATTTGAATGGATTCATTTTAATTTTATTCTGGTGGCATACAGAGCCAAAAGTATGACAATTGTGCCGGTGTCCAAATATATATGGACCTATCTGTATCAGCACTGTCACATATCGACAGAGTCCTTAACCCTGTGCAAGTTCCAACAAGAACTATTTAACACAGACACTACCCTTGGGTATTACCAGGCAAATGGATCAAAGGGAAAATTACTGTAAGCAGTATGGGGGACGGAATTTAAAAAGAAATTCAAGATTAGAATTTTTTTTTGTTTTTAAACTTAACCACACCCCTAGGTGGATGCAGCACCGTTCTGAAGCTGCATTTATCCCCAGCCCCCTCTAGCTTGAGAAGTGAGCAAAGACTACTGATCCCTGAGTTCTTGGTCTTCACTGAGTGTAGAGCCAATGACTGCCAGTAACAGGGTGTCTAACCTCCAGCGCTCATTGGAGCACTGGGCGGCGGGTGGGGAGGGAGCGGCTGGCTCAGGCTCTCAGCAGCTTGCCGAAAGGCTGCATCAGCTGCTGGTCCAGGCATCTGGGTGGATTCCAACATTAAAGTCGGGATCTCTCCAGTATCTGCACTGGCTGAGTGACATCAGCCAACAGCAGGCTTTAGAACAGAAGAAGTGGGTCAAAAAAGCTTTGGCCCTACTTCTCCTTTAAATCTGTGTTGGGAAAAAAACAAAAACAAAAACAAAACAAAAAAAATAAATAAAAGTGTAACAACCAATACAGCAATCAAACTAGAAAAAAAAAAAAAAAAAAAAAAAAAAAAAAAAAAGAAGGATCTATTCAGGTGGGTTACTTCAAATTTTCCTCCGGTTCTCAATGTAGAGATCAGTGTCAAGGTGGACTCCCAATATTCCACCTATATCCAATAGAAAAAACGATGGGACATGTTCTCCAATACAAAATGTATTTATATCAAATGCCTTGAAGAGCATTTGATATAAAATACATTTTGCATTGGAGAACGTGTCCCGTCGTTTTTTCTATTGGTGGAATATTGGAGTCCACCTTGACACTGATCTCTACATAAAGCGGAGGAACATTTGAAGTAACCCACCCAAATATATTATAATACACACACACACACATACACACGAAAAATACTGTAAAAAAAAAAAAAAAAAAACAGAATACCATACAATTTCTTATTTTACATTTGGAAATAAACATGGTGTAAGGAGTTGTTTGCATGTAACTTACAGACTGTGGAGGCCCTTTGCCACTGCTGCGCCCTCTGAAAAGAAAGAAAAAAAGGATTTAAATAAAAACTGAAGAATCTCATAAGACCTGTATATTTTTCAGGTTTTAAGCAGCAAGTGGCAAGACTCTGCATTCTACAAGCGAATTCATTTCTTTGTACAGGCTGAAAGTCATTATATGCAACAAATAAAATTAAAACAAAATATTAAGATCCCCCCCCCCCCCCTTTTAAAAACAAACAATGCAAAAACAGAATAAAAGAATGCACACTACTACAGGGTCAGTGTCGCTATATGCTGTAAAGCTGCCTGCTTTGAGGTTCACTGCCTGTAACCATAATGAACAACATGCAGACATCTTCCACACTGAAAGTGAAAGGCTCCACTTGGCCAACACACTCCGTGTGTACAACAGTCGTCAACAGAAGCTGGTTGTTAGACTAGCTTCTGTAGAGCACAGTCATGCTAAAAAACCAGCAGTTGATCAGTGCTACAAAGTCTCAGTAGTGGAGATCACTGCATCAATATCACTTGTGTTGCAACATGCAGTGGTCAGATTTTTTATATTATACCCCCCTTCTTCAAAGAATCACCATTTACATGAATTGCTCCTCCTCCTTTCCTTGCCATTATAACAGCCTACACCCTTTTGGGAAGGCTTTTCACAACATTTTGAAGCGTTTGTGAGAATGTGTTGTTGGATAAGAAGACCTGGCTCAAAATCAGTGTTCCATTTCATCACAAATGTGTTTAGTAGGGTTAAGGTCAGGGCTCTGCAGGTCACCTATGTTCCCCGCACCAAATTCTTCAAACGTGTCTTCATAACCCGACTGTAGGAATTTGAGGGGCACAGGAGGATTGTGACCTAATATTTTGGACCAAACTATTTGCTTCACTAACTGATGTGGCCGCTGTATAAACTGTATATGTATCGCCTACAGCGTACGCTTCCCATCCCGTTTCCAGAACAAAATCGAGCCATGCCAAGGGCTAGAGAACGTGAAGTCATCGGCTTGGCTCTCGCCAAGCCCCGCTCCCTCTCTCCCCTGACTGGTGACTGGCTGACTGACTGCCGTGGGAGCCAATTGCGCTACTGCTGCTGTGTTTCAGCCAATCAGGGAGGAGTGTGTGGCTAGGGGATATAACCGCGCTAACTCAATTAGTGAAGAAAAATGAATAGCTGCTACAAAAGAATGTGACAAAAATTAAATTCAAAAACATCACCTGACATCACCAGGGTCCTTCTACTGGCCCTTCGGATGAGTTTTTGGCTTTCCAGTTTGGCTGCTTAACATCTAAGTTCCAACCTCACGGTTACCTGCACGATTCCCTGGATTCATTCTTGGAGCTCTTTAGATTCCCTGGATCATTTTGCAAATCTGCTGATCGGGCTATCCTCACTTGATTAACTCGTTATCGCTGACATTCAAGTCCACTATATCCGGTAAGAGTTTATACCCCTTATCTCGGGTGGAGGACACACTAGAGAGAGCTGGGGCTCGGGTAACTAATTTGGGGGTGCTGGGAAGCACACACAAAAGGTTTTTTATCTTAATGCAAAGAACGCATTAAGATAAAAAAAAAATAAACTGCCTTTACAACTCCTTTAACTTGTAAGCAACAAAAGTTTCAAAAAGGTTTAGTCTTTAACCACTTCAGCCCCGGAAGGATTTACCCCCTTCCTGACCAGAGCACTTTTTACAATTTGGCACTGCGTCGCTTTAACTGCTAATTGCGCGGTCATGCAATGCTGTACCCAAACGAAATTTGCGTCCTTTTCTTCCCACAAATAGAGCTTTCTTTTGATGGTATTTGATCACCTCTGCCGTTTTTATTTTTTGCGCTATACACGGAAAAAGACCGAAAATTTTGAAAAAAAATGATATTTTCTACTTTTTGTTCTAAAAAAAATCCAATAAACTCAATTTTAGTCATACATTTAGGCCAAAATGTATTCGGCCACACGTCTTTGGTAAAAAAAATGTCAATAAGCGTATATTTATTGGTTTGCGCAAAAGTTATAGCGTCTACACACTAGGGTACATTTTCTGGAATTTACACAGCTTTTAGTTTATGACTATGTCATTTCTTGAGGTGCTAAAATGGCAGGGCGGTACAAAACCCCCCAAATGACCCCATTTTGGAAAGTAGACACCCCAAGGAAATTGCTGAGAGGCATGTTGAACCCATTGAATATTTATATTTTTTGTTCCAAGTGATTGAATAATGACAAAAAAAAAAAAAAAAAAATTTACAAAAAGTTGTCACTAAATGATATATTGCTCACACAGGCCATGGGCCTAAGTGGAATTGCACCCCAAAATACATTCAGCTGCTTCTCCTGAGTATGGGGATACCACATGTGTGGGACTTTTTGGGAGCCTAGCCACGTACGGGGCCCCGAAAACCAATTCAGGATTTCTAAGGGCGTAAATTTTTGATTTCACTCCTCACTACCTATCACAGTTTTGAAGGCAATAAAATGCCCAGATGGCACACCCCCCCCCCCCCCAAATGACCCCATTTTGGAAAGTAGACACCCCAAGCTATTTGCTGAGAGGCATGTTGAGTCCATGGAATATTTTATATTTTGACACAAGTTGCAGGAATGTGACACATTTTTATTTATTTATTTATTTATTTTTACACAAAGTTGTCACTCAATGATATATTGCTCACACAGGCCATGGGCATATGTGGAATTGCACCCCAAAATACATTTAGCTGCTTCTCCTAAGTATGGGGATACCACATGTGTGGGACTTTTTGGGAGCCTAGCCGCGTACAGGGCCCCGAAAACCAATCACCGCCTTCAGGATTTCTAAGGGTGTAAATTTTTGATTTCACTCTTCACTGCCTATCACAGTTTCGGAGGCCATGGAATGCCCAGGTGGCACAAAACCCCCCAAATGACCCCATTTTGGAAAGTAGACACCTCAAGCTATTTGCTGAGAGGCATGGTGAGTATTTTGCAGCTCTCATTTGTTTTTGAAAATGAAGACAGACAAGAAAAAAACTTTTTTTTTTTCTTTTTTCAATTTTCAAAACTTTGACAAAAAGTGAGGTCTGCAAAATACTCACTATACCTCTCAGCAAATAGCTTGGGGTGTCTACTTTCCAAAATGGGGTCATTTGGGGGGGGGGGGGTTTGTGCCACCTGGGCATTCCATGGCCTCCGAAACTGTGATAGGCAGTGAAGAGTGAAATCAAAAATTCACGCCCTTAGAAAGCCTGAAGGCAGTGCTTGGTTTTCGGGGTCCCGTGCACGGCTAGGCTCCCAAAAAGTCTCACACATGTGGTATCCCCGTACTCAGGAGAAGCAGCAGAATGTATTTTGGTGTGTAATTTCACATATTCCCATGGCATGTTTGAGCAATATATCATTTAGTGACAACTTTGTGCAAAAAAAAAAAAATTGTCTCTTTCCCGCAACTTGTGTCACATTATAAAATATTCCATGGACTCGACATGGCTCTCAGCAAATAGCTTGGGGTGTCTACTTTCCAAAATGGGGTCATTTGGGGCGGTTTTGAACTGTCCTGGCATTTTATGCACAACATTTAGAAGCTTATGTCACACATCACCCACTCTTCTAACCACTTGAAGACAAAGCCCTTTCTGACACTTATTGTTTACATGAAAAAGTTATTTTTTTTTGCAAGAAAATTACTTCGAACCCCCAAACATTATATATTTTTTTAAAGCAAATGCCCTACAGATTAAAATGGTGGGTGTTTTTTTTTTTTTCACACAGTATTTGCGCAGCGATTTTTCAAACGCATTTTTTGGGGGAAAAACACACTTTTTTAAATTTTAATGCACTAAAAACACACTATATTGCCCAAATGTTTGATGAAATAAAAAAAGATGATCTTAGGCCGAGTACATGGATACCAAACATGACATGCTTTACAATTGCGCACAAACGTGCAGTGGCAACAAAATAAATACATTTTTAAAAGCCTTTAAAAGCCTTTACAGGTTACCACTTTAGATTTACAGAGGAGGTCTACCTCTAAAATTACTGCCCTCGATCTGACCTTTGCGGTGATACCTCACATGCATGGTGCAATTGCTGTTTAGGTTTGACGACAGACCGCCGCTTGCGTTCGCCGTAGCGCGAGAGCAGGGGGCGACAGGGGTGTTTTTTTTTTTTCTTTATTTTTTTGATTTTTATCTTATTTTTAAACTGTTCCTTTCATTTTTTTTTTTTTTTTAAATCATTTTTATTGTTATCTCGGGGAATGTAAATATCCCCTACCATAGCAATAGTTAGTGACAGGTACTCTTTTTTTTGAAAAAATTGGGGTCTATTAGACCATAGATCTCTCCTCTGCCCTCAAAGCATCTGACCACACCAAGAGCGGTGTGATAAAATGCTTTCCCAATGGCGCTGTTTACATCCGGCGAAATCTAAGTCATGAAATGCTCGTAGCTTCCGGTTTCTTAGGCCATAGAGATGTTTGGAGCCACTCTGGTCTCTGATCAGCTCTATGGTCAGCTGGCTGAATCACCGGCTGCATTCTCAGGTTCCCCGTTGAGACAGGAGAGCCAGAGAAAAACACGGAAGATGGTGGGGGGGGCATTCCCTCCCACTGCTTGTAAAAGCAGTCTGGAGGCCAATGAGAGAGAGAGAGAGAGAGAGAGAGAGAGAGAGAGAGAGAGAGAGAGAGAGAGAGAGAGAGAGAGAGAGAGAGAGAGAGAGAGAGAGAGAGAGAGAGAGAGAGAGAGAGAGAGAGAGAGAGAGAGAGAGAGAGAGAGAGAGAGAGAGAGAGAGAGAGAGAGAGAGAGAGAGAGAGAGAGAGAGAGAGAGAGAACAATAAGACAACTATTTTTTTTTTTTATATATATATTTTTTTACACTTTTTTTTGTAACTAACTTTTATAACTGTAACCGGTTCCAGGTTCGGGTCTCTCAAAATGCGATGGCATCTTGGGAGACCCTGTGAAATGGCGCCTAGTCTGTGTAATGCTGTTCCCTACGCTAATACTCAACTAGTGCATGGTAGCGTTCAAAACATTCACCAATGCAAAGACCAGGATTGTCAGGACAGGAGGGACAAAAATAGCGGGTGTAACGCCTATATCCGCGCTTGCTGCAGACACAACATCTTTTTTGGGGGGTTCGTTGGGTAGGGGTACTCGGGAGGACATAAAGAAAATGCCTCTCATGCAGCCGACTGCATTTGGATGGGGATGTGAATGGGGGAAGTATGGGTGCTGCAGAAGTGGTGGGTTCCCAATTAGGATTGGCGAATGCAGCAGGAAGGGCATTATGGGCACGACGGGCCTGTGTTTGTCTTCTTCTTGGTGGCAGCGGGACACTACTTGTGCTTGCCACCTCACCAGCTTGAACTGCACTTATGGGACTCGCCACGTCACCAAGTGTTACTGCAGTGCTGGTTTGACTACGACCGGGGTGTACTAGGCCGCTGGCGCTTGCCAGTTCACCAAAACGCTACCAAAAAAACTGTTAGCGATCGCAGGGAACAGGCCTGACTCTGCGAACGCTGCAGTTATGCGTTTAGTGTTTTGTAAGTGACAGTGATCGATCGATACTGCACTTGGGTGGGCTGGGCTGGGCGGAGGGGCAAAACGCAGGTGCTAGCAGGTATCTGGGCTGATCCCACTAACACTGCGTTTTTGGGAACCCTAAACTGCTGGGGACGCTAGTATAGATCTGATCGGATCAGATATTGATCCGTTCAGATACTATACCACTAAGGGAGGCGTATGCTGCGTGCGTGTTAGCGGTACTGGCGCTAATCTGGTGCTGCCTGGGGCGACGCATATCACCGCCGGGCGATCAGGGGGCTAAACCTTTATTCGGTAATAAATGGCGGGTGCCCTGACACTATAAAAAATAAACGGAGAGATGACATAATTTCCTCTGCCTCTGTGTACAATACAGAGGCAGGGAAATGATCCCATTGGCTGGGAGCGATCGAGAGGGGGGGGGCCCATGAATGGATGGCCTCCCCCTCACCACCGATCGCCGGGGAGGATTTGAAGACCGCCGCAGGCACCGGAGGGGGGGGGGGTCCGATCGGAAATCCCACCCGCGGGCAGGCAAGGACGTACCTGCAAGTCCTTTTGCCTGCCCGTGCCGCTCTGCCGACGTACATCGTCGTGCGGCGGTCGGCAAGTGGTTAAAACTGCCCTCATTAACCACTTGCTTACTGGGCACTTAAATCCCCCTCCTGTCCAGACCAATTTTCAGCTTTTAGCGCTGTTGCACTTTGAATGACAATTGCGCGGTCATACAACACTGTACCCAAATGAAATTTTTATCTTTTTTTTTTCCACAAATAGAGCTTTCTTTTGATGGTATTTGATCACCTCTGCGGTTTTTAGTTTTTGTTAAAAAAAAATTAAAAAAAGACAGAATTTTTTTTTTTATTATTATTTTTTTTTATATTTTGTTATAAAATTTTGCAAACAGGTAATTTTTCGCCTTCGTTGATGTACGCTGATGAGGCAGCACTGATGGGTGGCACCACTGCTAGGTGGCACTGATAGGTGGCACTTGTGAGCATTGATAGGTGGCACTGCCAGCAGGCACAGATGAGGCATTTGTGCCTCCTTCCTCTTCGGGACCGATGTCCCTTTGACATAAGCCAGTGATCAGCTTTTTTTTCCTCCTCACGCTGTCAGCGTGAGGAGAAAATGAAACTGATGATCCAAGCTTGTGTTTACATCATGTGATCAGCTGTCATTGGCTGACAGCTGATCACATGGTAAGAGGCTGGGACCGGCCCCTTACTCGGATCTGTGATCATCCGAGTCTCCGTGACTCGGTGATCACAGGGTGCGCGCGTGCACAGGGGAGGACGTCCCATGACGGCCTCCCGGAAATTGAGGTACGCGCTGTAGCCGTCATTCAGCTATGGCCCGGACCTCAAGTGGTTAAGGTCCGGTTTACACTGATGCGAGTTCATAATTAATGTGATGCGTCAAGAACACTTTAAATTCGCATGTCCTCCCTAAAGTCATTGTTTTCAATGACGGTCGTTCACATACATGCGTTGCGATTAAAAAAAAAGGGTCTTGTGCGAGTTTACTGCGAATTTGGTCTCCATAGATATCAATGTATATCGTTCTTGACTCGCATTGATGGTTCACATATGTGCGAATTCCACCACACTACTATCCACAAAAACCAGGAAGTACACAGGAAGTTAATACCTTTTTTTTTTTTTTTTACATTACGATTCCATTGGCTAGAACATCAATCGCAGCTATGTCCAACTCCTGAAATTTGCGGTAAATTCGGACTTCACAAAGGAAATTTTTTTTTTTTTAAACGGAACAAATTCACAGCGCAGCAGTGTGAACCGAGCCTTACAGACGAATTTCATCCCTTTGATCTAAAAGAACTAAAAGATAGATTGTTTCTTTTTAGCTCAGCACTGAGCAATGTTGTGATAAACTTGGCAGGCTGCCTTTTTTTTTTCTGACAGCTGTCAGTTGTGAGCAGAGAACAGCTCTGCACTGAATGGTGGAAATGCCGGATTAAAGCGGTGTTCCACCTATTTAAAAAAGTCAGCAGCTACAAAAAGTGTAGCTGCTGACTTTTAATAATCAGACACTCACCTGTCCCACGGTCCAGCGATGTGGGCGCATGAAGCCTCACTCCTCTCCCCTCCGCAGCACCGGCATTGTAACTGTGGGCTTCACAGCCGGACGCACACTGAACATGCACGAGCCACGCGTTGGGAATGCCCAGGCAATCTGGGACCTGTGACGTGTCCCAGAAGATTGCAGGGAGGGGGGGGGGGGGTGAACTTCCTTTCGGCGCCAGAGGAGGAAGTGGGAGCCTGGTGCCTGTCAAATCGAACTGGGTATCCGCTCCCCCTCACCCAAAAAATGACATGTCAAATGTGGCATGTCAGGGGGGTCACCAGTACTTAAAGCGGAAGTTCCATTTTTGGGTGGAACCCTGCTTTAAGATCGTGAGAGGGGTTGAATCAAGATCGCGATTTTTTGACGATGAATGGTGCAGCTCTACAATAGATGTTAAGAAATATTTGCAAGGCAGTGTGCTTTAGCGCATAGAAAATTATATATTTATATTTGTTGTTCAGTCGTGTCCGACTCCTTCTGACCCGATGGACCATAGCGCGCCAGGCTTTTCTGTCCCGTGGATCTTGCTCAACTAAATGTTTATTGTTTCGATGATGCTATCTATCCATCTTGTTTTCTGTCGTCCTCTTCTCAATTTTCCTTCCATGTTTCCCAGCATCATGGTCTTTTCCAATGAGTCCTCTCTTCACATGAGGTGACCAAAGCATTAGGCCTCATGCACACTCTGGACTTAAAAAAAAAAAATAACGTTTTATTGCCAGTAGCTTTGCAGTGAGTTTTTCAACGTTTTTGCAATAGCGTTCATTAGCTCTTTTTTTTTTTTTCCAATAGTGAGCCGCGTTTGAGCGTTAATCGGAGTTTATCAACGTTTGACGTTAGAGCATTTTTTTTACAGCTGAAAAACTCCTCTCAGAACCCTATTAGTTTTGGGGTCTTTTTAAGCCAAAAAACGCCCCAGCCAAAAACTGCTGATAACATCGATAGCATGGACACACAGGATAACATGATGGGGAGTTTATCGACTGTAGAAAAAAACGTCCGAATCCAAAAACAGCTGCTGCAAAAACGTCCAAAAATGTCCAGTGTGCATGAGGCCTTAGCGTTCCAGCTTCAGGCTCTGTCCTTTCAGTGAATAATCAGGGTTGATCTCCTTCAAGATTGACTGGTTTTATCTTCTTGCCGCCCAAGGGACTTAAGAGTCTTCTCCAATACGATAGTTCAAACGCATTATTTTTTGGCGGTCAGCCTTCCTTATGGTCCAACTTTCACAGCCAAGTTACTACTGGGAATATGATAGTTTTAACTATATGGCACTTTGTGATGATGTCACGGTGATGGTGTCACGGTGATGGTGTGATGGTGTGTGTGTCACGGTGATGGTGTGATGGTGTGTGTGTGATGGTGTGTGTGTGATGGTGTGTGTGTGATGGTGTGTGTGTGATGGTGTGTGTGTGATGGTGTGTGATGGTGTGTGTGTGTGATGGTGTGTGATGGTGTGTGTGTGTGATGGTGTGTGTGTGTGATGGTGTGTGATGGTGTGTGTGTGTGATGGTGTGTGATGGTGTGTGTGTGTGATGGTGTGTGTGTGTGTGTGTGTGATGGTGTGTGTGTGTGTGTGTGTTGGTGTGTGTTGGTGTGTGTGTGTTGGTGTGTGTTGGTGTGTGTGTGTGATGGTGTGTGTGTGTGTGTGTGATGGTGTGTGTGTGTGTGTGTGTGTGATGGTGGTGTGTGTGTGATGGTGGTGTGTGTGTGATGGTGGTGTGTGTGTGATGGTGGTGTGTGTGATGGTGGTGTGTGTGTGTGTGTGATGGTGTGTGTGATGGTGTGTGTGATGGTGTGTGTGATGGTGTGTGTGATGGTGTGTGTGATGGTGTGTGTGATGGTGTGTGTGATGGTGTGTGTGATGGTGTGTGTGATGGTGTGTGTGATGGTGTGTGTGATGGTGTGTGTGATGGTGTGTGTGATGGTGTGTGTGATGGTGTGTGTGATGGTGTGTGTGATGGTGTGTGTGTGTGTGTGTGTACACACTCTGAAACAACTAATCAATTATGAAATTAATTGATTAATCGGCCAGTAACATAATGGGGTAAAAAAAAAACACCCTAAAATGAGCACTTTATATAGTACAAAAAGAGCACGATTGCTACTGTAAATATTACTTTCACAGTTCTACAGTAAAAAAAAAAAAAATGAACCCCTTATAGTAGTGATTATTTGCTTTTTTTTGTACTATAAAAAGGCTCATTTTAGTTTATTTAACCCTATTGTGTTACTAAACGTCTTAGACCTGGTTCACATTTGTGTTTATTGGTGCTTTTTGCAGAAATGCACTACAGTTCATTTACATAGTTTCCTATGGGACACGTTCACATCTATGCTTTTTTCAGCCTCTGCGTATTTGGAAAGGGTCAGGGACTTTTTTTAAACGCAAAACGGTGCTTTTTTGGTTCAATATACTTCAATGGAGAAGCTGCAGAAAAGCATGTAATGTGTTTTTGCAGCAATTTGTGTTTTTTAATCTGCCAAAAAAAATTGGCCAAAAAAAAAAAATGCAAAAAAAAACGCATATTGCGGCAAAAACACGTGCTCAAAAAAAATAAAAAAAATAAAAAAAAAACGCACAGCAAAAAGCACTGCAGAAACAGGTCAAAAGTAAACTGCATAGGTGTGTACCGAGCCTTATGCTGGCCACATGGATCAATTTTCAGACGAGAATATTCATACAAAAAATCTTTGTAAAGTCGCTGAATGAAAGAATGTCGTTTAACATACGGTTTTTAAAATGAATGTAAATTTCTGAACGAAAACCACATACACTGTCTGAAAATTCCCTTGACCAAGAAGTTTTCTATCATTTCCAAATTTTCCCGTCACTGTGGTTGAAAATGAATGTCAATTTGACCCCACTAACGATTCTATAAATCGAACGAACGTTCTTAAAATGACTTTTTTTTTTCTTTTTTGACAGAAGACATTGTTTGTTTTTGTTTAATATTCACCCTTTAATAGTATACACAGTATATATCCTCTAATAGTATAGCTCTCCTCTAATAGTATATACAGTATATCTCTTCTGTCTGTTATTCTCTGAGTTGATTAGATATTTTGCTCCCTAACCATATACCGTATTTATCGGCGTATAACACGCACCCCAAGTTTAGGAGAGAATTTTAAGGAATCAATGCAGCCTTATCAGTGTCCATCTGCAGCCTTGCACAGCGCCCATCTGCATGCTTGTCCAGTGTCATTTGCTGCCTTTGCAGCCTTGTCAGTGTCATTTGCAGCCTTGGCGTCATTTGCAGCCTTGGCGTCATTTGCAGCCTTGGCGTCATTTGCAGCCTTGGCGTCATTTGCAGCCTTATCAGTGTCCATTTGCAGCCTTGCCTAGGCTGCAGTTAAACTGCAGTGACTTGTCAGTGTCACTGCAGTTTGAAAATTGCGCCGCCGAGATACACAGGACCGGCTCTGTGTATCTCGGCGGCTCTCGGCCTCTTTCGGCTCCTCTCGTAATCCCGCCCGGGATGGGCGTGACTGTGAGCGGAGCCAAGTGCTGCCCATATGCATAGATAGCCAAGTGTACTCGGCTAGCTCCGCTCACAGTCACGCCCAGTCACTGTGTCCATCATAGGGCGGGACTGGGCGTGACTGTGAGCGGAGCAAGCCGAACCTAGCCGAGTACACTCGGCTATCTATGTATATCGGCGGCCGGCGCTCGCTCCACTCACAGTCAGCGTGGGATCGGCGTATAACACGCACCCGCGATTTTCCCCTAAATTCAACGGGGAAAAAGTGTGTTATAAACCAACTACCGTATTTATTGGCGTATATTTACTACTGCATAGAGATATTTAAGAACAAATTGCATTTTTTTAAACTTTACACATTAACGAAATTATAGACCACACTTTTTTTTTTTAGGTTATTAACCGATTAATCAAAACCATAATCGGCCAACGAATCGATTATGAAAATAATCGTTAGTTGCAGCCCTAACATTATATATACACACACATACACAGCCTTAGCCTTTAAGACCAGTGCGAACAGCAAGCTTTTGTTGACACTTTTAAAAGTACCATTCAGCTCCATTTTGGGAGCGGAGTTCATCCCAAAAGTGGAAGCTCAGTTTAACCACTTCCTCTCCCCCCCCCCCCCCCCGGTGCCACATTTGGCACCTTGCAGGGGGGTGGGGTACATGTTTTTGACAGGTACCCGTCCCAACTCCCAAGAAATCTCTCCACGGCAAGATTGCTCGGAAGTTCAGCACCCCTCCTCCTTCCCCCACCACCGGGCCATTCAGAAACCATAGCGTGCTTCGTGCATGCGCAGTGGGAAACCACTGTCGGTTTCCCTTACCAAGAAATGCAGCAGCAGCACCCGAGAGCCAATGGAAACAGACATCGCTGGATTACAGGACAGGCAAGTGTTAAAGTATGTGTAGCTGCTGACTTAATTTTTTACTGGGAGAGTTTTACTCCGCTTTAAACACAGATCTTAACCACCTCAATACTAGGCACTTTCGCCCCCTTCCTTCCCAGACTAATTTTCAGCTTTCAGCGCTCTCGCACTTTTAATGACAATTACTCAGTCATGCTACGCTGTACCCAAATGAAATTTTTAGCATTTTGTTCGCACAAATAGAGCTTTCTTTTGGTGGTATTTATTCACGACTCCATTTTTTTTTTTTTTTTTGCGATATAAGCGCAAAAATAGTGGAAATTTGGAAAAAAAACAATATTTTCTTTTTTCTGTTTTAAAAGAAATCCAGTAAAATCGAATTTTGGCATGAATTTAAACCAAAATGTATTCTGCTACATGTTTTTGATAAAAAAAATCCTGTTAAGTGTATAATAATTAGTTTGTGTGATCACGGACATATGTACACAAATGATCATGTACAGATGTGTGCAGGTGATCACGTACATATGTGTGCAGATTACCATTGGGACATGTGATTTTAGTGGGACATATGTAGGGGACAGCTTTTTTTTTATTATTTGGGGACATGTGTGTTTTACATTATGTGGGGACATGTGTGTGTTTTACATTATGTATTTACATGTGTGTTGACACTAGGTTGGTGACCAGTGAATAAAAAGCTGTAAAAAACAGCTCATACTCACTGATCATCAGCCGGCTGCAGCGATCCCCTCTCCTCTCCTCCTCAGCGACAACTTCCGTGTGAGGAGAGAAGAGCTGATCGCCTAGCAACCGGCTGTGTTTACATCACATGACGGCTGTGATTGGACACGGCCGTCATGTGATCAGGAGGGCCAATCACAGAGCCCTCCTGCCGATCCGAGATGCTCCGGGTGACACGAGCGCATCGGGATCGCGCGGCTGCGCGGGCACGCGCGATCCCGCTCCTTCTGAGGGACGTTCCTGAACGTCCACTCAGAAGGAGAGAGCGCCCACCCGGCCGTTTATGTACATTGGCCGGGTGGGAAGTAGTTAAAAAGGAGTACTGAAAATCACTTTAAAAACAAGCTGCTAGCAGCCTTTAGAACTAATTGAAGCTTCTTGAAAGCCTGCTGAAGCCTTATAGCCCACCAAGATGGGTCATGGTGTTCAATCCTAATATACTTTTTTCTTCCCCTGGCCAAAGCTGCCGGGGTTTGACAGTTCTGAACCCAGAAGTGCTCAGAACAGAGGGCAAAATTAAAACCCAATTATACCCAAATGAATTTTTTGTCCTTTTCTTCATACATAAGGGCTTTCTTTTGGTGGTATTTGATCACCTCTGGGTTTTTTTATTTTTTGCACTGTAAATGAAAAAAGAAGACCGAAAACTTTGAAAATACAAAACAAACAAACACACACATTTTTCTTGGTTTCTGTGATAAAATTTTGCAAATTATTAATTTTTCTTCAGAAAATTTTGGCCACAATTTATACTGCTACATATCTTTGGTAAAAATAACCCAAATTAGTGGATATTATTTGGTCTTTGTGAAAGTTACTGCCAGTTCACACAGGGGCAACACGACATGCAGGCCGACTCATCGAGGCGACCTGCACACGACTTCTGCATAGAGGTCAATGCAAGTCGCATTAAGTCGCCCCAAAAAAATACTACAGGAACCTTTTTCTAAGTCGCTCCTATTAGAACGGTTCCGTAGTACAGAATGGGACGCGACTCGTCAGGCAGCTAAGTCGCCTGACAAGTCGCCCCTGTGTGAACCGGGGCTTAGAGAGTCTACAAGCTGTGGTGCAAATCATAGAAAATTGATCACACCTGATGTACAGGTACTCATTTCTTGCGACCCGAACAAGTCAGGAAAGTACAAATACCCCCCAAATTACCCCTTTTTTGGAAATAGAAATTCCAAGGTATTTAGTAAGATGCATGGTGAGGTTTTTGATGTAATTTTTTCCCACAATTCTTTGCAAAATGAAGATTCCCCCCCCCCACCACAAAATTGTCATTGTAATAGGTCATTTCTCTCACATGGCATGTGTATACCACAAATGACGCCCCAAAATACATTCTGCTACTCCTCCTGAGTATTAGGATACCACGTGTGGGACTTTTTCACAGCCAGGCCACATAGAGAGGCCCAACGTGCAAGGACCACCATCAGGTGTTCTAGGGACATATATTACACATCTAACTTGTTGACTACCTATTACACTTTTGAAGACCCTGGAGCACGAGGACAATGACACTGATACGTGACACTGATGTGGCACTGATGACAGATGAATCTAATGCGTGGCACTGATAGCACGCGACACTGATGTGGCACAAATACGTGGCACTGAAAACACGTGACACTGATAACAGATGGCACGTGACACTGATGACACCAACAGATGGCACGTGACACTGGGGACAGTTGGCACCGACAGGTGGGCATTTGTGTTGTTAGTGTGGCACTAATTATTTTTTCACTCACGCTGCAGCTACGAAGCTCTCCCTCCTCACACGCAGTCTCTGTGTGAGGAGGGAGAGCCGGCAATGAGAGATGATCTCATATGTTTACATATGAGATCATCTCTCATTGGACACACCGATCCAGTACTAAATAGCCGCTGTGATTGGCCATTTAGCACGATCTGTGATTGGCTGTGTCCAAGGGACATAGCCAACACCGATTTCCCCTGGTGCGCGCCCGCGGCGACGCTCAGGGAGGAAGTAAACAGGAGGACGTCCAGGGACGCCCTCCTGGCAATTGAGCGCCGCGCTGTAGCTGTCTTTCGACTATAGCGCGGGCGCGTAGTGGTTAAATTGTTGCTCTTTGTTTATAGCGCAAAAAATAAAAAAGTAAAAAACACAGGAGGTGATCAAATACCACCAAGAGAAACCAATTTACTTTATAAAATGCTCATGTCATACTGTCAATCACCAAAAGGTAAGAAAAAAAAAAAAAAAATAGGTGAAATGTGCAGCACTTGAACTGAACAATCATATAAACCGTGACAGCAATAAAATAAATGAATAATGTGCACAAGTGAGTCCAAAGAGTCCTCTAATAGGACATATAATGTCTATAAAAAGGAAAATTCAATGTGCAACGTCCCAAAAAAAAAAAAAAAAAAAACATCAGTGACTATCTTCAACTTCATATATAAAATATAATGATAATCCTCAACCACATATAAGTGCATATAATATGGTGACAGTCTTTAACTTCAGACGCATGCATAAGGTGTGATAATTTCTAGTAGATCCACCACCAAAGACACCAGAAGCAGCTTACCAGAGGGATTGAACTCAAATAGGTGTACACCTAGTGAGTCAATCAAACTTTGTGGTATGATATACCAAGGGGATCAGGTTCACAATCCAGGTATGACCTCCAGGTGGATGTGGGATGTGAGTGTGGTCAACAGCTATGCGCAATCAGCCCCACCGTTAAAAGAAGAAAGAAGGCATATAGTGTAATCCCATATGGAACATGTTTAATGTATAAAAAAGCAAAGGAAATACACTCACGCTTAGCAGTAAAAACAAGCGCTTATAAAAAGGATGACACTGGTCTCAGCATGTTCTCCCAATGCGTTTCGACTTAAAAGTCATCATCTGGGGTGCTGGACCACTGTACTAGCTGATTATTTATAGGTACTGCTTACCCCCATAACAAGTAAGGTTTCATATAGCTGGTAATTGTGATGGAGACCAAACCAATATTTAATCACCAAAAGGGGAATAGGTCTGTAACAGGTGGAACCAACAAGTTTCCAAACTTGAAACTCCACGTGTCATGGCTCCTCCCCTCCAAGGGGTCATAGATTTGTCAATGACGAGAAATTGGGATCCGGTGGGATCTCATCTGTGATGCTCCCTATAATGTCGGGGCACATTATGTTTAACATCACCACTTTTTTTTTTAGCAATATGCTCACTAACACAGACAGAGAAGGCTCAAATTGTGCAACCCACATACGGCTTCCCGCAAGGGCGGGTGATCATGTAAACGACATGTGTGGTAGCACAAGTACAAAATATTTTAATGGGATATGTGCGGTTTGTATTGTTAGATTTGAATTCAAGGCTTTTACGTTTACCACGAGAGTTATATTGATATATAATGCAGCTTTTGCAAGGAAAATAGCTAACAAGGTTATGAAAAAAAGAAGGCCGTATGGGGGGGGGGGGGGGATTAATGATATTCGATGCAACTTTTCCCTGCAAGGAAGGCACTCCTCTTAAGATAACTTTAGGTTGTTCTGGGAGTACATTTTTCAAGACACAGTCATTTCTGAGTATATCCCAATGCCGGTAAATGATGTTTTTAATTCCTCTGTGTTGAACTGAAAACGTAGTGAGCCTAGAGCATTTAAAAGAGCCATCTTGTTCACGAGAAGGTTTTTGTACCAACAAAGAATTCCTATCAATCATAGCCATTCTGTTTAATTCTGAGGTTGAATCGTACCCCTTTTCTATGAATCTATCTTTCAATATTGAAGCTTGGGTAAGATAGTTGTTTACATCAGTACAATTGCTGCGCAGTCTCAGGAACTGACTACGAGGCACAGACTGTAACCAGGATTGATGGTGACAGCTATCAAATGGTATAAAGCTGTTGCGGTCGGTATTCTTAAAAGAAGTTTAGAACTTGAATTGACGCGAGACAATCTCAATTTCAAGATCCAAAAAATGAATTTTAGATGAGCAGAATTCATATATATCAACGAAATCCCCCGATCGTTATCATTTAAAGGCAAAGTAAATCCCTGAGGGATTCAGGGGTGCCATCCCATAGGAGGAAGAAGTCGTCTATATATCTGACCCACAGTACTAATGAGGGCCTGTGTTCAGAATAGACAACATCCTCCTCCCACTTTGCCATGAAAAGGTTGCCAAGACTGGGGGGCAAACTTTGCCCCCATAGCCATACCCTTCTGCTGCAAGAAAAACTTTTGGTCAAACCAGAAAAAGTTGCGCATTCAAATAGCTCAATAAATGTACTCGCTTTGTTAGTGATGGAATGGTCCCTATTAGGGTTGTCCCGATACCACTTTTTTTAGGACCGAGTACAAGTACCAATACCGATACTTTTTTTTTTTTAATGTAACTTGACAGTGTTTTTTTTTTTCGGGGGGGGGGGGGGGGGGGATAGGTGTCTGTGGTTTTTTTTTTATTTACATTTTTATTATTTTTTACAATATTTTTTT
This sequence comes from Lithobates septentrionalis, assembly GCA_037952835.1. Lineage (NCBI taxonomy): Eukaryota > Metazoa > Chordata > Amphibia > Anura > Ranidae > Lithobates > Lithobates septentrionalis. The sequence continues at coordinate 3,101,279 of JBBDGP010000735.1, read as the reverse complement.
TTTATTATTTATTGCAGTGTTTTTTTGGGGTTTTTTAATCAGCCCTGTTGGGGGGGCTTTGGTGAGATATCAGGGGTCTTAACAGACCCCTGATATCTCCCCCTTGAGACAGAGAAAGAGACCGAGGATAGAGATTCCCCAGTCCCTTTCTCAGCTGCACTGAGAATGAATGGAGAGAAGACAGCGGCTCCTCTCCATTCATAAACTGACACATTGTAATCACAGGAGATTACAATGTTTCAGTTATGCGAATGGACAGAGTCAGCTGACTCTGTCCATTCACAAAGGAGGACATGGAGAGAGAGAGACAGCAGAACGGAGGGGGACAGAGGAAGAGAGGAGGACAGCGGAACGGCGGGACAGAGGAACAGAGGGGGGCAGCGGAATGAAGAGGGACAGAGGAACGGAGGGGGCATGGAGGAGGATGCGGTGAGTCAGCGGTGATCGCGTGGGGGAGTTACAAGCACCGATAACTGCTGTATGTCACTAAGCAGCTGAAAGCCGCGGGGGGGAAGCTTGTAACTCCCCCATGCGCCGATCACTGCTGACTGTACAGGTATCGGCGGAAGCATTGGGAGCATTTGCCCGAGTACAAGTACTTGGGCAAATGCTCGGCATCGGAGGCGATACCGGTACTAGTATCGGTACAACCCTAGTCCCTATTCAAAAAATTGGTGACCGCTTCAATGCCTCTAGTGCGGGGAATGCAAGTGTACAATGATGCCACGTCTGCAGTGGCCATCAAAAGATCCCCCCCAATCTCTACACTTTCAAGTAACCTAATGGTATCAGTCGTATCCTTAAGGTACGATGGAGTGCATTTAACCAATGGTTGGAGGTTTCAAGCACTGCACATTTCACCCATTTTTTTTTTTACCTTTATTGCAACTTTATCCATTGCTGTGCTGGCTGCTACATTTTTACACTTTTTTGGTTCATTTGGTTTTTTGACAGCGCAGTGTATATATATATATATATATATATATATATATATATATATATATATATATATATATATATATATATATATATATATATATATATATATATATATATATGTATATATGTGTGTGTGTGTGTGTGTGTGTGTGTGTGTGTAATTTACCATACTGTCAAGCACCTACTTTTGTTAAAGGCCAAGTTCACCTTTGGGACATGTTACACCTGCATTTACCTGTGTAAAATCTGAATGAAGAAACTGTCTGTAATGTGGCACACAGCTCCTAGTTCTCAATGAACTAAGGCCACTTTCACACAGGCACCTGTGTTAACAGAATCCGCTTGCTCAGTGAGGGATCTCTCCGCTAAACAGGTGGACAAAGTCCAGCTCTCCTCTATGGGGCAAATCGGATGGAAGCGGACCGCCTGGATGGGGAATAGGACCACAATCGGTCTGTTTTTGGCGCACATGACCGGATGGCAGCGGACATGTGTCTGCTGACATGCACCGATTCATAGAAGAGACTGGAGGGCCCGATTAGGTACGCCGGGAGAACTGACAGGCGCACCTGATCGATCAGCCCATGAGAAAGGGGCCTAAGAGAGTGCTCTTGAAGTCCATTAACCCTTTCTTCAACTTTCTAACAGAAATCCCACACCAAGATACAAGCAAAAAGTTAGAAGACATGTCTGCAGGAACCTGACATTACACTTGTGTGATCCACTGATTGGATCTCCTATAGGAAAATAAATAAATGCATTTTTTTTTTTTTTTGCAAAAAACATGTGCTTTACTTTTTCCCTGAAAAGTGATTTAACTTTGAATTACTTACCACGCCTGGCAGCCTAAATTAAGCCAAAAGACACATTGTGAACAAATTGAAAGCGAAAATCATTTGAACACAGGTTACAATTTTGTTAAATAAAACATTTCCTGTTCCTCATATGCCTCAGAAATTCCAACAGCAGCCAATCATAAAGGGGATCACATCTTGCAATCACAGCCCCATACCACTACACAAACATGGGGACTCTCACATCTAGGATTTAGAAACACAAACAGACTGATCACAGATGAAGATCCCCCTATGCACACCTATACAATCTGTCCCCATAGTAGTAGATCTGTCTGACATGTTTCAGTCACCCTGCAGTATTACAGGTCACAGACAGACCATCAATGAACAGATCATTACCGAGGAGCGATGTTGGCGGGGAACCCCCGGCCTCCGGAGCGACACTGCAGATCCGGCCTGTGAGCGGCAATAGGGTGACTCCGGGTGTCGGACACGCCGCACTATTACCCGCCTGGGTGTCAGCAGAGCCCCGTTAGACGAATACAGAATAAAGGCGATATAACTGGGGGGTGCTGGGATTGGAGGATTTCAGGAAGCAACACCTAGAATAATGCGCAGCCGGCAAAACCGCCCTGTCTGCCATTGGTGAGCACTGCGGATTAACCCGTGAAACGCCGCCACACTCTGCTGTCACATGTGCGGTATGGAATGATACCACCAGCAGCAGCTCTCCCCCCCCCCTCCCCTCTCACTTCAACACATGACTACAAGCCATGTCTCCCCACCCGGGCCCTGTCCGTCCTTTACTGTGACATGCACACCCCACACTACAGCCCGGCATCACAGCACCAATGTCACCCCCGGGCACCATGTACACCGCACTGCTCCCCGCACCGACAAGCACCCGGTGGGGGGGAATCACAGGGCGGAAACCGTGCCCGATGTCACCCGAAATCTACCCCATCTGGTGACCCGATCACGGAGGACACGGGGGGGGGGGGGTGACCCGGTACAGTGATCGGCCTCCAGGGACCGCAGCCCATAGTGAGGGACTGTCCCTTGCAGTGCAGTCAGGCCGGATTGGCAGACAGGTCGCTCCGAGGCCTCCTCCTCCCTGCTGGGCCTGGGATGAAGGTGAGGCCTGCAGAGAGCCCCGCGGCCTAGTGCCCCGACCCTCCCACACCCGCAACGCCCTTCACTAATAATACCAGCACCATGATAGACATCACCCACCTGCCCATGTTCTGCCTGCCTCCTCCTCCTCCGGGTGCCGGCACACTACTCCCTCCGCCGGGCTTCCTGTTATTACCGCTCTGCTTCATGGACATGATGACGGCGGTCCCATAAACCAACAGCGGGGTCCGCAGCAGCTGACAAGCCCGACAGACAGAGCGGAAAGCGGCGTGTCCTCCTCTTCTTCCTCCTCCTCCCCCGGGTTAGGATAGCAGTCTGTGCGAACACAATACACTCGGGGCCTAGCGAAGGCGTCAGGCCAGGGGCTGCAGCTGGAGGCCTCGCCGGCTGCTGTGAGGGGAGAGCGGAGCCAGGGAAGAAGCTTCCACGGTTGCCACAGGCGAACAAGACCAAAACAGTCTGAGGTGGAGAACGGGCCCGCGGAGGAATACGGGGCCGGGCGCCGTTACTATATCCGCCGACACCGACTCTGAGACCCGAGCGCCCGGGAGAGCCGCTCAAAACGGAGCAGAAAACCAGCCCGTGACACCGCTGACCAAAACTGGGGGCCGCCACACTGTGGGAGCAAGTGTAGGTGAAAGGGGAGGTGTCGGGGGGCAGGGACTATTTACAGGAAGTCGGAAGGATACCTGAGCGGAGGGAGCGGGGAGTAGACTGAGAGCACGTGAGCCGGTCTGTGCTGCTGTGGAGTGGATAGAAGCTGTGCGGGGAGGGAGCGAGCACTGTGTGTGTGTGTGTGTGTGTGTGTATGAGAATGGGGGGTGGGGGTCACCTCAGGAGCACATGTACTCTCTATATACACTGTATACTGACTAATGCTGGATATAGTCTTACAACACCATGGAGTGCAATGTGTAGACGTGTGCCTCATAGCACTCCTACCAGTAGCTTATTACAGACAACTCTACATTCACCTCTCAGTCTAAGGTCCCTCTCACACCTACTGGGGACAATATAACACATTAACCTCCCAGCATGCCTGGAGTGTGGGAGGAAATCCACTCAAACACATGCAAACCCCAAAGGAATAGTGTCCTTGCTGGAATTCAATCTTAGAACCCCAGTGCTGCCCATATATAAGCTGTATAAAAAACAACATTTAGGTTCTGTTCACACCTCACAGGTACAAACAATGCACACATGCTTTGTTTTTGTTTTATTGCACCTAGAGCAGCACATTCATTTTAATAGGCTGTGCTACACATGAAATAAGTGCCTGATTAATTAAAAAAAAAAATAACTGCATCAAAACGCATAGTACTGCCATATCATGTGTTTTGGATCACGCAAACAACATGCTTTTAGTAAGGTGCATGGGATGCTATTGAGGATCAAAGCAGCATTAAACCTAAAAGTAAACATTTATTATATTACATATTACCAATTTTTAGACGTATAACAAAGAAAAAGGAAAGGGAACTGGGGCTCATCCTCAATAGACTCCGGTATCCTCGGGTGAAAAGGTAAAGCAGCCTCACCCGTTTAAAGAGGATCCACCGTCAGCCTGAGGTATCCTAATGAACGTACTGGAGACCTCTAGGGGTGGTTGTCCTCTGAATATAGCATATCAGCATATGTGAAAAAAAAAAAATCGTAAAGAACCCAAAGCAATTCTTCAGAGAGGACAAACCTGTGGAAAGGCTATTTATCATTTATTGGTTTATATGGTTTTGTTGTCGGAAAATTCTATCGTGTTTACATAGCATTCGTGTGTACCAGGCTTAGGAGGGGATATCCCTCACATTGGAATGGTATCCTCTCACGTTCTATTGAGTAGTCCATAGGATAGGCAGCGAAAGAAAATCTCGAGACAAGCAAAGCTAAACTGACAGAACTGAATTCAAGGCAGATTTAAAATTTTCAGTGGTGTAAAGGTACAAAACAGAGCCAATTGGGCATACTATACCTCCAGTAGCTACAATGTATAAAACAGAAGAAGGAACAGAAAAAAAGTAACCAAAAATATTAACATTGTCACTCGTATTAGAGTAGATACACTTTGGTCCACCAAAATAGGAGAAATAGAGTGGTATGTGAAAAAAAAACTAGGTTCTCATCTAATATTTATAAGAAATACCCAGGAGATATACTACCTGCAGATATAATCTCAACCCTAAAGAGACAAGTTATAGTAGTGGAAAACAGTCAACTCAAGAAATTTACTCTCCCGACTCCAATGTAAGAAGATAGATAATAATCATTGGTAGATACGAATTCAAGCCACAGATTCCAGACCTTATGAAATTTCTTAGGACAACCTCTAGGAAGTATATGGCTTTATATAATGGAAGTGCGGAATTGACCAGAGATTTCCAGAAATCGAAGGTAGGGGCAAAAATGGACTTCAGTCTAAACACAATTGCTTTTCTAGCGTAAAACAGAAGAAAACCCAAAAGAGTCCTAGCGGACAAACATTAATCTTCAGCAGGTCCTGGATCGTGGTTAGTGAGGAGATGAAGGTTAAAAGGGCACACTAAAACGTCTGTATCTGAGGCCATTCCCAAAACATGTCAATGTAGTCCACTGATGCCGCCAAACACCTCCAGCAAATGACCAGAGCATTTCTTGCTATTCAGCACTGTGCTAATTTAACTGGCAATTGCACATTGATGCAATACTGTACACAAATAAAATTTATATAATTTTTTCACACAAATAGAGCTATCTTTTGGTGGTATTTGATCATAACTGTTTTTTTTTTGCAATATAAACAAGGAAGATTTAAAAAAAAAAAAAGAAAAAATTAAATTATTTTCTGCTCTAAAATATATCCATTAAAACTTTTTTTTAAAAAAATCACATTTCTTCACAAATTTAGGCCAAAATGTATTCCGCTTCATGTCTTTGCTTAAAAAAAAATCCCAATAAGTGTATATTATTTGGCTTGCATGAACATTATAGCGTCTGGTATAGATACTTTCTTTTATACTATATGGTGATGATCAGTGACTTATAGTGGGGCTGTGCTAGTATGGCAGTCAATCTGACACTAGCTGCAGCTGGCTGGGGGATAAACTAACTGATTAACTGACACTAACATCAATAGTAACACTTATACAGTGATCAGTGTAATACTATACACACTCATTGTATTAATGACACTGGCTGGTAAGGGGTTAACATCTAGGGGTGAACAAGGGGTTAAATATGTGCCCAACAATGTGTAATGTGTGTGTTACGTGGTGCTTTTACTAAGTGGTCTTGCAAGATCACCTGTTGCAGTTCGGAGCTCTATGTTGTTTTTCATCACAGAGCTCCCTTCTCTGAATGGCGGAGCTGATCAGTGGGCGCAGGCGGTCAATCATTGGCCGGCACTTGCTGATCGGCTTGTGCTGCACACACACCCTACTTGGAAGTGCAGGATCATATATCGGATACATGATCTAACAGCGATGCCGATTTTCTGCCGTACTTCTAAGTGTAGTGGTTGGCAAGTGGATTTTCTGTGTAATCTCAGTGGAGTAAGATAAATCCTATGTAGAATATTAAATTGTATTAATCTGTCCCTAGCAGAGATCAATTGAAAAAAAGGATATTACCACCAATCCTTCAATCCTCCCCATCCAGCCCTGGAGCATCCATATCTCATGTGATATGTCTGAAAGAAAAAAAAAAAAACAGTAGGTCTGATCCTTCCGCACTCTATCAAAAGCTAGAAAAACAAAAATACCTGTTGATCTGAATATTGATATGAGGGCTGAAAGTGAGGGGAAATCCAACATTTTGAGTTGTCACTGGAGCAGCAATAGAGGGGAAATCTTCTAATGCGAATACTTAAAGGGGTTGTAAACCCTCAAGGTTTTTCACCTTAATGCATTCTATGCATTGAGGTAAAAAACCTCCTGTAATGCTGCAGCCCCCCCAAGCCACCGTTTTACTTACCTGTACCCCCTCTATCTCACGCCAAGGATGAGCACACCAGCAAAAGCCAGGGTCTTGGGTCCTGATTGGATGGATTGATAGCGGCGCAGCCATTGGCTCCCGCTGATGTCAATCAAATCCAATGAAGCGGGTTCCGGGGGCGGGGCGAGTCCTTATTTCAGGGGAAAAAAATATATTTCAGAGAAAAATACCCCCCCCCCCAAAAAAAATAAAAAATAAAAATAAACACAAGTAAAATATACTTGCTCTAAAACACATCCGTTTTGCAAAGACATAACAAACAAATTACATGTGTTACAAACTCTATAAGGACACCCAAATGTAATCTCTTGACACAGACAGACACCTCTTTTCAGGGCCAGGTAAAGAATGCTATCTGAAAGCTTTATATAACATAGGTTTGTGTGCTAATGAGGCAATTGAAAACCTGCACAGTTCATGAAACACACAAAATGCAAGTTCACCCAATGTAGAGACAGAACTTCAAAGTGGGCACACCTGTTAAGGATGTCCTTAAATTAACCCAAACAACATACTCTCTGGGCATGCCCAGAAAAATCCAAGTGCTGTTCACACACAAAAAAATCAAGGTCCCTGAGCATGCCCAGAACAACCCAAATGCAGCTAGCACAAAATAAGCCACCTCCCTGTCCAAAATTGAGCACATCATCCAGCATGCTACAAAATTACAGATGGGACAAACATCCCCCGGTCCAGGGGTGCAAACAAAGATCCTAACATGGGAAAAAGTTATACCATTGCAGTCTATGGGAACTGACTTGTTAATTTTGCTAGTCCCCACTTGGCTGGCTTATATTCTAGTTATTGGCCTTAAAATTAGTATGGGGGCCCAGGTCCCACTCTGAGGGACATATATCAATGTCACCAATTTGGACAACCCCCCCAAAAAAACAAGGAGAAGTGCCTTTAAAAATGCAAAATTGTTTAAAAGGTAGTAAGTGGGGGGGTGGGGGGGCTTACGCTGTCTGTAAAGTGGTGCATCTGTAGCATGTATCCAAAATGCTGTACGGCTTTAGCGAAAACTTACAAATCTACATTGCAGCTGCAAGATTTTAACCCAATACAAACAATAGTCTGCCCACCAATACATACAAGGCCATTTCGGTCTGTTAAGGCTTAAAATGAGAACCCCCACGTAAAAAATACCACCCCAAACTAAAAAAATATTGTGCCCCTCCCACACACTAACAAACCCCTAGCCAAACACACAGCAAGCCAGCCCATGAAAGGGGAGTGGATGCTTGGGGGCAGGAGGGGCTCGGGCACCCCAAAAGTCAACCACCTTGTTCCCATATTCAGGGGGACAAGGGCTTCTTCCACACAACTTTTGGCTGGGGTTGTGGGGGGGCTGCAGACAGGGGGCTTTACAGAATGTGGAAAACCCCTTTAAACTAGTGGGTACATGGTGCTTTGTGGTTGGTATTGGGCTGAGCCCAACATGCCCCAAAGGCAGCCAGCTATGTTGAGTGCATATGGCCTTGTTTGGTTCAGGAGGGGTTTGGGTGAGCGCTCTTCTCGCCCCTTTCCTAGCTGGCCCTGTTGTCTGAAAAAGGATGTGGTTTGGATTGGCGAAATCAGCTCACAGCCTTTTGAGAATGGAGTGGAGTTCCCCTTTTAAAAGCAAAAGTTATCCCATGGAAATCCAAGGGATTAGAGGGGGAAGACAAGAGCATTGGAGAATGGAGTCTGGAGTTCCCCTTTAAAAGTAAAAATGAGCCCATGGAAATCATATGCATTAGAGGGGGAAGGTTAAATGCCCTTTTAGGAGGAGCATGAGTCTTTTTACATAATTTGAAGGTGCAGGTCACATGTTGGCAACGTAACATGCTAACATGACCTGTGTGCAAATCTCCTTAAAAAAATACATAAAGGTGAACCAGCGTAAAAAAAAAAAATTGTCAAGTTTAGAGGTGCGCCCGTTCAACCCATGCAATTGCATGTACGTTGCTTAACCACTTCCCGCCCGGCCTATAGCGGATTGACGGCCGGGCGGTGGTTGTGTTATCCTGACTGGGCGTCATATGACGTCCTTCAGGATAACATGCCGCCGCGCGCCCGCAGGGGCGCGCATCGCGGCGATCGGTGGATCGGTGTGTCAGTCTGACACACCGCTACACCGATCTTGGTAAAGAGCCTCCGGCGGAGGCTCTTTACCACGTGATCAGCCGTGTCCAATCACGGCTGATCACGCTGTCAATAGGAAGAGCCGTTGATCGGCTCTTCCTCACTCGCGTCTGACAGACGCGAGTAGAGGAGAGCCGATCGGCGGCTCTCCTGGCAGGGGGGGTCTGCGCTGATTGTTTATCAGCGCAGCCCCCCCGCAGATCACCACACTGGACCACCAGGGATCGCCACTAGGACCACCAGGGAAGGGAAACATGTGGATGGCCAGGTATGTACCCCATGGCCATCCACATGTGCCCAGTCAGTGCCAAATCTGTGCCAATCAGTGCCCACAAATGGGCACTGATTGGCACAATTATGTTGCAGTGATGCCCAGCAATGCCACACTTAGGGGCATCACTGCCATCAATCAGAATCATCAGTGCCACCCATCAGTGTCCATCGGTGCCACCTGTCAGTGCCCATCTGTGCCCATCTGTGCCCACCTATCAGTGCCCATCCGTGCCCATCTGTGCCAACTATCAGTGCCACCCATAACTACCCATCAACGCCACCTACGAGTGCCCATTAATGCCACCTACAAGTGCCCATCAGTGCCGCCTATCAGTGCCCATCGGTGCCACCTATCAGCGCCCATCAGTGCCACCTACCAGTGCCACCTATCAGTGCCCATTAGTGCCACCTATCAGTGCGCATCAGTGCCACCTATCAGTGCCCATCATCAGTGCCCGTCAGTGCCACCTCATCAGTGCCACCTCATTGGTGCCACCTCATCGGTGCCCATCAGTGCCGCCGTATCAGTGCCCGTCAGTGCAGCCATATCAGTGCCCGTCATTGAAGAAGAAAACGTACTCCTTTACAAAAAATTTTAACAGAAACAAAGAAAAACGTGCTTTTTTTCAAAATTTTCTGTCTTTTTTTATTTGTTGCGCAAAAAATAAAAACCGCAGAGGGGATCAAATACCACCAAAAGAAAGCTCTATTTGTGGGAACAAAATGATAAAAAATTTGTTTGGGTACAGTGTGGCATGACCGCGCAATTGTCATTCAAATTGTGACAGCGCTGAAAGCTGAAAATTGGGCTGGGCGGGAAGGTGTCTAAGTGCCTGGTATTGAAGTGGTTAACATTTTCTAAGATTTTGGCTGCACAGTGAACAAACGCATGTGAACGAGTGCAACAGCCACTTGCGCTTGCGCAATGCTTACATTGATCTCACGCAGTTCTAAACATACTTGCAGGCACAGCAGGCTTTCTCTTCTATTTTGGGCACATTTTTTGTTACTTGGGCAGTTGTTACTAAACTTCCTCACATCACCTCATAATATTGTCACCTCCATCTTCTGTCAATATTGATTTGGAGATGCCGTGCGCCATATCCATAGTGGCGCACAGATAGCATTCTCCAGTGCGCCGAGATCACTATAGTAAATGGGGGATTGGCACTCTGTTACCGGCGCACCATTTTGTAAATATGAAAATGTGTGTTGCGCCTCGCTGTGTGCCTCTACTGATGGCGCACAGCTTTCATAAATCAACCCCATAGTGTGAGCACCTATTGATGTTGTCACAATTGGAAACCCTACTCAGCATTGTTTTCACCCAGCCACTGCAACTTGATTGACAGTAGCTGTGCTGGGAGTTGGCATTAGCACAGCATTGTACACACACCTTCTACAAATTGGGTGACAGTAGTTGTGTTGAAAGATGACGTCAACAGAAAAGACAAACCACAGAATAATTTCAGCAGTACAACCAGTTCTTCCACCACCACAGCAGTAACAGTGGTCCTAAGAATGCCCCAGTTTTTTGATTGGACAGATAAGCAGAAGCACTGTAATGAGCTTATTATTCAACTCTCCCCTACGAAAAGAGATCTTGTCACTTGCATTAACAAAATTAAATAAAGATAGAGGCAACCTGAAAAAGAATATATCTATTCAAATGAAAAAAAAATGTTTTCCCTTAGTTATACTATAATACCTGCCCAGCAGGCAACAAGTCCAGTATTTGCTCTCCTACAGAGCTACAGGTACTGCTGCTACCTGAAACCTTTGCGTGTCCCCCCACTGGCTGAGTTTTTTCACCCATTGGTCTCTGTGTTACTACAGTGTGCTGTGGTAATATAGTGGCCACTGATATCTTTGCAGCCAGACTGGTCATTAGTGCTGTCCTTCTGCAGCTGGTCAGAAGATACGCAAGAGGATTATGACTGCCCAGACCAGGTGCCCATCACTAATGTCTGTTGAGCTGCATTTTTCTGCTCACCACCACACACGTATAGTGGGAACATGGCGCATGGAAAACAAATAGGGTGGTGGTGTGGTGCAATAGTAAGCAGAACAATGCAGATCAATGGACTTTTTTTTTTTTTATGATTATTTTTATTGCATTTTTCGAGACAAACAATACATACATAACTCATAAACTATGGTGCCTATACAAGGTATCATATCTATCACATGGTGGGATACTGTAATTTGTATTTAACACATATTGAGCTAACCCATGGATTACATCTTGTATCTTTTTAGATGTCCCTTGATACGTCAAATCTCCCCTCCCAATCGTAGTAAAAACGATAGAACCCCTCAACACTTTTATTATTCTCAACCACAATCATGTCATTTTAGAGCCTCAACAAGCTGTTTCCGCTTCATCTAACCATGTCCGCCAGACTCTATCGTACTTCATGGGGCACCCTCTGTTGAAGTATGTGTCTTTATATAAAGGAAGGTTATTATTAACCAAACTTTTCCATTGTGTCAAAGAAGGGGGTGTGGTCTTCTTCCATTGTATGGCAATGTTTTTCCGGGCATAGAATAGTAACAACCCAACCAATGTGCGTTTTGCTACCGTTGGAACAAGTGCTTCGATTAGCCCCAGAACAGATCAATGGACTTTAATGTGATCAAGCCAAATTGCTTCTTAACATTAGTCTGCCATCTAATGTCTGTGGCTTTTACTGACTATAGGGAAGTCTGCCTTTGTGTGTCTCAGCTAGTAACATCCAAATCTGAGTAGTAATTGCTACCCCAATGGAACAAGTACTGCCTAAAACAACAACATTCTAGCCATTGACGTACATATTTATTAGGATATGTTTTTGTAAATAGCTTTCATTTTCTATAACATATTCCTGTACATAATGAATATTTGCAATGATGAGTGCATATGCTTTCCCGAGTTCTCTTTGTTCCTCGTAATAATAGTGTATAAGGGTACCATATGTTCTTCTGTACACAGTATATGCTGCAAAGTACAGACAACAGTCTCAGTGAACAGATGTAAGCAAGTCCCATGTCACAGGGGAGTCTGTGGCAATTTTGCGACTAAACTTTGCGTAAATATAAGCTTAGCAATTCAAATTAAAGCCCAACCTGGGGAAAAGTAAAAGTTCTCCCTTGCTGTGGGGGTGCTCCTGCACTATAAAGTCAGCCATAGATGGTTTGAATCTTAACCAGTTCAGCAGGGTCCAGCTGAGATTCGATCCATGTATGGGCAGGCTGATTGTACCCAGGTCAATCCAGTCGATGCAACCAGCATGTTGTGTTTCTAACATGCGATTATTGGCAGCGGCTATAGCAATAATCACTGTTTTCTCCCGGGCAGGGACAGCTCCCCACGTCCCCCGCCAGGAGAACACAATAACTCAGTAGGAGGGATTCCCCTATCAACACTGACTGTGTTGATGGAGGAATCAAGTGATTTTCTTTCTTGCAACCCATGGTTGTAGGAAAGAAAATCGTAACATCTATGGCCTTCCTAAGAGTTAACTGCTCGTTTATCTCTAAGGGACCAGGTAAAGCAGTTTTACTACTCCGGCAGGTTCCTCCACACCACTAGACCAGTCCCCACAGCCTCGTCTCCCCTGCACTCTTGTGGTTTAAGATCCTCTGACAACAAAACTGATGCAGGGTCCATAGCCCTACATTGGACATGAGGATGCCAAGGGACAGTCCATTGCTGGAGAACAGGGGAGCGGAGGATCAGATAAGCGAAAGTGCTTTGACCAACCTTTAGACATAATTAAGCAGTTAACTCTTGTAGAGTGGCCACAGCCCTACTGCAAGGGAGGACTTTTACTTTTCCCAGACATGGGCTGTAAATTATTTTTTTAAATGATCAAACTGCTCAAAAGTTAAGAAATTAACAGATGACAAATATCTCAGGAATGGGATAAATAGCACACATGAAGGGACCTAGGACAAGAGGGTTCTCAAGACCTTTGTGAGAGAGGATCTTACACGTTCATTATTTTTGGGAGACAATATAATAGCTGTTAGGACTAGGTCCTGTACACTCATGTCACAAATGCAATATACAAGCTCGCTCAATGTTTACCTCCAGCCTCAGGTTCGTACCGAGGTATGGACCTAGGCTAGAAGAAGTGTGGCTGTACCACAGATGAAGCCAGGCACAGCCGTGCTAAGTTAAGAAAATAACAAGCTACAACAAGACGATCCATGGAAGATCTCTGGAGGCATTTGAGCTGGGGCCTCTAATTTTTACATGTTTTTTTTTTTAAATCTATTTGTATTTTGGTGGTGGGGCTGTCAGTAAAGCAGACCTTTTTCATGGAAGGTCCATCTTAAAGTTCAACTGCAGCCCAATAAATTTTTTGCTTTGCTAAAACTTCTGTTTCAAATGCTATCAGTGTTTGCATTTGGTGATTTTTTTTTTCTCACTTTCTGAACTGTCTGAAAATCACTACCTGGACAGAAAGTGAGGGCGAATAAAAGCCTGACAGTGGTTCTAACCTTCTATGCACAGCTAAAGAACTTGATTTTATTATTTTTGTCCCCTTTGAGGAGATATTCCCCTCACTTCTGGCCCCTATCAAATAGACAGGAAATGAGGAGAAATCTCCTGAACAAACCCAGACCACAATAAAAAGGGGTTTCTACTCCACACTCCATTCAAAACTTTTAAAAAAATTAGTTGTTGCATTTGAAGAGTCATACATAAATGATCAGGAATCTTTTGCAGAGAGCTCTCCACTAGATTTGAACAGACACATCAAGAGTCCAATGTACTGTATGTGTAAACCTGTGAAGAAAGGGCAAGGGGGCCACTGTACAGACACCTCTAATGCTGGATTTTCTGGGGGAAAGCTATACTGACTGGTAAGATATTCTAACCTGTCTGATTACAATTTCCCTAGATGAACCTTGCCTGCAAGTGTTTGAAAGACTTCCATGGTGGTATAATGTCTATGTTCACCTATAGCAGTGTTTCTCAACCTTTTACCCCTGCAGGTCTAAAACATTTTCCTAAGTACCCCTGTCTCGAGAAAGTAATTTCTATTGTTTGGGTGTTATGGTTTCTGTGTGTATGTAATGTCAGTATGTGTTTGCGATGATTTATGTGAGTGTTTGTGATGTTTTTTGTTCGTGTGCAATAATATTGTATGTGTGCATGCTGCAATGACATATAAATATATATACATACATATATATATATATATATATATATATATATATATATACATATATATATATATATATATATATATATACACACACACATATATATACTGGTAGATAAACACACACAGTCACAAATGAACACAATGACACCCACACAATCCCAAACTAACACTTGCAGACACACAAATACCCACAAAATCCCAAATTAACAGACTGGCAGACACACACATTGCCAAATTAACACACATTTAGAGATACACACATATAATCCCAAATTAACACACTGGTAGACACACACACACAATCCAAAATTAACACACTGACAGACACACAAACGCACACATAATTCCAATTTAACACACTTACAAACACACACACATAATCCAAAATTAACAGGTAGACATGCACGCACCTGAAGCCTACCGGTGCAGCGTCCACCAAATGCAGCCTCATCAGTTCAGTGCCCACCAAATGCAGCCTCATCAGTGCAGTGCCCACCAAATGCAGCCTCATCAGTGCAGTGCCCACCTAATGCAGTCTCCTCAGTGCAGTGCCCACCAAATGCAGCCTCGTCGGTGCAGTGAAGTGCCCACCAAATGCAGCCTACCAGTGCAGTGCCCACCAATTGCAGCCGTGCAGTGCTCACCAATTGCAGCCTCATCAGTGCAGTGCCCACCAAATGCAGCCTCATCAGTGCAGTGCCCACCAAATGCAGCCTACCAGTAGTGCAGTAGCCACCAAATGTAGCATAAGCAGTGCAGTGCCCACCAAATGTAGCCTCATCAGTTCAGTGTCCACCAAATGCAGCCTCATCAGTGCAGCGCCCACCAAATGCAGCCTCATCAGTACAGTGCCCACCAAATGCAGCCTCATTGGTGCAGTGCCCACCAAATGCAGCCTACCAGTGAAGTGCCCACCAATTGCAGCCTCATCAGTGCAGTGCCCACCAAATGTAGCCTTATCAGTTCAGTGTCCACCAAATGCAGCCTCGTCAGTGCAGTGTCCACCAAATGCAGTCTCATCAGTGCAGTGCCCACCAATTGCAGCCTCATCAGTTCAGTGTCCACCAAATGTAGCCTTATCAGTTCAATGTCCACCAAATTCAGCCTCATCAGTGCCCACCAAATGCAGCCTACCAGTGCAGTGCCCACCAAATGCAGCCTCATCAGTGCAGTGCCAACCAAATGCAGCCTCACCAATGAAGTGTCCACCAAATGCAGCCTCGTCAGTGCAGTGCCAACCAAATGCAGCCTCATCAGTGCAGTGCCAATCAAATGAAGCCCCATCAGAGCAGTGCCCACCAAATGCAGCTGCATCAGTGCAGTGCTCCTCAAATACAACCTCATCAGTGCAGTGCCCACCAAATGCAGCCTACCAGTGCAGTGCCCACCAAATGCAGCCGCATTAGTGCAGTGCCCACCAAATGCTGCCTCGTCGGTGCAGTGCAGTGCCCACCAAATGCAGCCTACCAGTGCAGTGCCCACCAATTGCAGCCTACCAGTGTAGTGCTCACCAATTTCAGCCCCATCAGTGCAGTGCCCACCAAATGCAGCCTCATCAGTGCAGTGCCCACCAAATGAAGCCTACCAGTAGTGCAGTGCCCACCAAATGTAGCCTCATCAGTTCAGTGTCCACCAAATGCAGCCTCATCAGTGCAGCGTCCACCAAATGCAGCCTCATCAGTGCAGTGCC
Organism: Lithobates septentrionalis; assembly: GCA_037952835.1. Taxonomy (NCBI): domain Eukaryota; kingdom Metazoa; phylum Chordata; class Amphibia; order Anura; family Ranidae; genus Lithobates; species Lithobates septentrionalis. Next base: position 3,085,203 of record JBBDGP010000735.1, on the reverse strand, counting down.
CACCAAATGCAGCCTCCCCAATGCAGTGCCCACCAAATGCAGCCTCATTGGTGCAGTGCAGTTTTCCTGAAATAAAAATAAATGTAGCGCCAATAATAATGGTGCTAAACAAATCAGTGGTAATGACCACTGAAGCAGGAACCTAAGTATGACCCATATCGCACAATAAGCAAATTGAGTTCAATAATGTCCAGATGAATGACAATGAAATGGTAGTCCCAAAATAAACAATTTGTGGAATAAGTCCAACATGAATGGAAAATCTTCACATCTGTATATCATTGGTTATACGATCTTGAACAGGAAACAGATGAAATACCCTTACCGGAAAAGGTGGATTCGGATGCCGGTGACACCGAATCAGACAAGCTCAGAGATCCCAGATGGAAGGTGGTTGGTCCAAGAAACCCTGGATCTCAAGGGGAATCTTCCCTCTGTCGTCCCAATTGCAACTACCGGTCCGGAAGGCAGAAGGGGAGTCCCAGGCACATGGAAGTCTCAGATGTATAGGTGGCTCCCGAAAAATATATATGAAAGCGCCAATGGTGCAGATCAAACGATGTATTTACTGGATGACACCAATAATCGACGAACAGTGTAAAATAGCGTGATCACGTAAAAAGATAAAATCAGGTGTAGGGAAGAGTGTAGCTCGCCCAACGCATTTCGTCCAATTGGACTTCAACTGGGGCATCAAACTCATCCCCAAACTACACAAATAGTGTGACCAATCAAACATCAATTACAAGGTCACATGGTAAATCAACTCCTGATGTGGCAGAGAGGAGTCAGCTGACTGTCATAAAGTGTCCAATAGGACCACCCACCAATGAGAGAGAGAAAGCATATCCATTAGCCAATGAGGAATTATTGAATAAATGGAGAAAAAAAAACAAATAGGAAAAGCAAATAGAAAAATTCTAGGACCTGTGAATAGGTTCATCTACACTGTATACAGAGATGACAACAAGATTGTATGTACAAATAGACCATATGTGAGAAATATTCCTCCACGCCGTATGTGAAAAATAAACAAACAAAGGATCACATGACCGAGTCTCCTCTGACGCGGCCAGGTGACCTACGTGCTGTGCGTAGCGTAGTCGCGTGTGTAGGATCAACGCGATATGCGGGAAGCAGAAAACAAGAAAGATCACGTGACCTGTCCCCTGACATGGTCACATGATCTAGAGAGATGAATGACGTCTCGGCTGCGAGGATCCAGAAGAGAAAAGTCACGTGTTCCCCAGGAGCCAATAGACAGATCTAATACGTCAGCCCGACCAGAGCTGTACGCAAGGAGAGATATCTAACAACATAGCATACGGAAATAGTGAGTCTTAGGGCGGGGGACACCCGGAAACCAGAGTGGAGAAACATCCCCGCTTCTCACGGTGTCACCCCGCAAGATTGACAAAAACTAATATATAGCTGGAGACCCTACATATTCAAAAATATGATTAGGGAGTGAATAGATATCTAATGGAATGGATGAATATGTGCACATTTTTTTACCACCTACTCTGTCCAAGCCAGACAAATCCAGAGTATTCTTAAAAAACACTGGGGGTTCTCCGAAATGACGTTCTCTTGGGCCCGGTACTTCCGGAACGTGCCGGGGTTATATTCAGAGGAGCCAGATCCATCCAAGGACAAATTGCCCCTAACATCATTGATCCTCCCAAAAAGACTCCTTTCTTTCAGAACTGTAAAGGTTTCTTCCCTTGTAGGAAATGCAGGGTTTGTTTTTATAATACTAACGGGAGACGAAAAACTGAAACTTTCCAGTCCACAGTTACCCAATGTACATATCACATGAAGCACTTCACTACTTGCGCTACGCAATATGTAGTATATCTTTTAACTTGTCCCTGTAAAAAACAGTACGTGGGTCGTACTAAAAGAACTTTTTCTGTCCGAGTAGGTGAACATCTTACTAATATACAGGCAGGTAAGACCAACCATACTGTACCAAGACATTATCTTACGCACCACAATCGGGACCCCACTGGAACTCCGTTCCTTATAATTGACAAATTTATTGCCAATTGGAGGGGTGAATCATGAGTCGGGGGTGTCTCCAGACTTGATATGTACTGGATATTCGAACTACGTACTTATTCGCCCCACGGGATGAATGTTGAGTGGGATATTAATTCCTTCATTAACAAGGCATAGTGTCCCCCTCAGTCAGAGATTGTGGATATCTCAACACATGCATCGCATTACATAATTTTTGTTCCACCTATTCACTATTTTTTACAATTCACTATTTTGTGACATTTTCTTCATTCATTCATTTATTCCATTTATTTTTTTCGGTTATGGACACCTTCCACCTTACACACACTCCTTTATATTTCAATATATGATTTTATACAGATTCTCACACAGCATTTTTGCTCGTCACATTCAAATGTGCACATATTCATCCATTCCATTAGATATCTATTCACTACTTAATCATATTTTTGAATATGTAGGGTCTCCAGCTATATATTAGTTTTTGTCAGTCTTGCGGGGTGACACCGTGAGAAGCGGGGATGTTTTTCCACTCTGGCTTCCGGGTGTCCCCCGCCCTCAGACTCACTATTTCCGTATGCTATGTTGTTAGACAACACTCCTTGCGTACAGCTCTGGTCGGGCTGACGTATTAGATCTGTCTATTGGCTCCTGGGGAACACGTGACTTTTGTCCATAGATAGGTCACGTGTTTCTCTTCTGGATCTTTGCAGCCGAGACGTCATTCGTCTCTCTAGATCATGTGACCATGTTAGGGGACAGGTCACGTGATCTTTCTTGTTTTCTGCTTCCCGTATATCGCGTTGATCCTACACACGCGACTACACTATGCACAGCACATAGGTCATCTGGCCGCATCAGAGGAGACTCGGTCATGTGACCCTTTGTTTGTTTATTTTTCACATACGGTGTGGAGGAATATTTCTCCCATATGGTCTATTTGTACATACAATCTTGTTGTCATCTCTGTATACAGTGAAGATGAACCTATTCACAGGTCCTAGAATTCTTTTGATTGGGCACAGATGTTTACAGCACTGCTGAAACGTTACTTTCGCAGGCTTTTCCCATTTGTTTTTATTTCTCCATTTATTCAATAATTCCTCATTGGCTAATGGATATGCTTTCTCTCTCTCATTGGTGGGTGGTCCTATTGGACACTTTATGGCAGTCAGCTGACTCCTCTCTGCCCCATCAGGAGTTGATTTACCATGTGACCTTGTAATTGATGTTTGATTGGTCACACTATTTGTGTAGCTTTTATATATATTTATACAGTGTAGGGGATGAGTTTGATGCCCCAGTTGAAGTCCAATTGGACGAAACGCGTCGGACGAGCTACACTCTTCCCTACACCTGATTTTATCTTTTTACGTGATCACGCTATTTTACACTGTTCGTCGATTATTGGTGTCATCCAGTAAATACATAGTTTGATCTGCACCATTGGCGCTTTCATATATATTTTTCGGGCACCACCTATACATCTGAGACTTCCATGTGCCTGGGACTCCCCTTCGGCCTTCCGGACCTATAGTCGTGATTGGGACGACAGAGGGAAGATTCCCCTTGAGATCCGGGGTTTCTTGGACCAACCACCTTCCATCTGGGATCTCTGAGCTTGTCTGATTCGGTGTCACCGGCATCCGAATCCACCTTTTCCGGTAAGGGTATTTCTGTTTCCTGTTCAAGATCGTATAACCAATGATATACGGATGTGAAGATTTTCCATTCATGTTGGACTTATTCCACAAATTGTTTATTTTGGGACTACCATTTCATTGCCATTCATCTGGACATTATTGAACTCCATTTGCTTATTGTGCTATATGGGTCATACTTAGGTTCCTGCTTCAGTGGTCATTACCACTGATTTGTTTATCACCATTATTATTAGCGCTACATTGATTTTTATTACATGTTTAGAATATTGGTCATATTTTATGTAGCTGCTTTTTTCTCTACACATTGGGTTAGCGCAGTGTTGTATATATTTTTTCAGTTTTCCTGAAACTTCCTTCATAAAATGAATGTGCGTGTTATACACCTGTGCGAGTTATACGCCGATAAATACGGTATTTATATTTACAAATGCTTTCTGACACCAAAGACAGTTCATTGGCATTGAAAATGATGTATGCCTTTTGGGTGTTATGTATACAGTTATTTGCATTACTTATTTTTGGCTTACAAAGACAAATGTAATAGAGGAGCATTGGTCCTGAAATATTCTCTAGAGATATATAGTTTTTCAGAAACACAGATCTACATTTTTACCTGCACTTATGTGTACTAGCATGAATGAACTAATTCATAATTTTCAGCTCTCAGTGAACACTTGCTAAAATCAATTCATTGGGGGTCAGTCGGAAGAATGGCCCCTTACAGTAGTGTTCAGAATGTCACCTTAGGGATAGTTAAAAAGATCATTGATGGTCTGCAATTGATTCTGCCTAGTGACATTGGCCCTGGAACTATCCAGGCTTTATCAGATAGGATGTCAATTAGCCACAGCTCAAGAAACCCCTAGCAACTTGTGGGGGACGCCTAGGGTTCCAAAGAAGCCTGGTTGAGATTGGCTGAACATTAACATTCTTCTGGCATATAGCATGAGGTGTAACTATGTACTGAATCTATGCTCAAATGTTAGCAGAAACCCTAAACATCAGTACATACTGTATACCCAAGATGCCAGTCTTTTAATTAACTTGATTTCTACCTTCCCTTAGAAAATAATAATCCAGTATTAACATAAAATGACTGGAACTATAAGGTAGGTGCAAAGAATAGACACCTCAGGAGGCGTTTTTCTCAGCCAGAAAGTAAGATTTGAAAAGGCCTGATTGGCATTGTTTTCACTGGCTCTGGGGCTGTCAACAGGTAGAAATCCATCATTCCTGCAATATGCTAAGCAGTTTGTGCATGTAGAAAATTGGCCCAAAAGACATTGTGGGATTATTGGATTGTGCATGTGTTTTCTATCATTTACTTTATTTAGCTATAACTTCTTTCGCATAAGTGTTTATTGGATTTTCCCGTTATTACATAAAACATATAAATGTTCAGGTTATATGTGTGCAAATACATATGGTCATCATGACAAATATAAGGAATACAAAGTGTGAAAAGGACGAGAGAATTGTAAATATGAATGGGAACCCCTTGTTTAGCTATAATTTTAGAATGTAAGTTTGCATGTCTATGTGTGTTTATGAGTGGAAGATCTGAGATCTGTTTTGTAATATCAGAAAATCATCAGATGTATATTGGTTGTCATGTAAATTTTCACAATATATGTCTTTGAATTGGCTGTGATCGGGTTATAGGCAAGATACCATTGCTGGGAGGAAGTTTTGTTGCAGTTTGATATAGATACAGTGCATGCAGGCTTCCATTCATCAACGCCTCTATGACAATCACTAAGCAATCAGTTTACACAATGCTGTGGTAGGTGCTAATTCTATTGCCTCAGGGTGCTTTTTGTATCTATTGAGAGGCAAGATACTTTATTGTTGGTTCCAATCAACTGTGATTAGGCTTTTGTCCAGAGGCCTTGATAACCAGAGCTTCTAAAGTCTAGATGAAATTTAAATATGTAAGGACAGTGTTTAAGGTAGTTACACGGCGGGAACAAGAACAGAAATTATCATTACAATTAGTGCCTGGCAGACAAATTGTCTACACGTGAACATTTGTGGATATGGCCTAAAGTACTAAAATCTCATATAGTTTTTCAACAACCTTTCAATTGTCATTTTAAATCTTATTATATTTGCAGCTTTTATAAATGAGCTGTGGGAGTTCAGCAGCACTGAAAAGCAAAAAAAAAATTATGAATAAGGTATTTTCTAAAAGTGAAAAAAACATGGCAATTGTTTGACACAGAGGGGGAGATTTACTAAAGCTAGTGCATTCAGAATCCGGTGCAGCTGTGCATTGTAGCCAATCAGCTTCTAACTTCAGTTTGTTCAGTTAAGCTTTGACAAAAAAACCTGGAAGCTGATTGGTTTCTATGCAGAGCTGCACCAGATTTTGCACTCTCCAGTTTTAGTAAATCAACCCCACAGTACCTTAGCAAAAGAAAAAAATGCAGTTAAGAATTTTAGACCTATATTATTGATTCCCTGATTAAAAATAAATAATATACAATCTCCTGATAATTTTCCTGCCTAAAGTGTCAATGCCCCAACAGTTGGAACCGTTTGTTGCTTTTACACAAAAGCCCAAACTACCTTGCAACTTTAGAAAAATTGTTTGGACTACAACATACTGTATATGGGCCTTCAGCTTCAGAGCAAATGAGTTCACATAACATTTTTTTCAGATAATTCCCTGTCCGTTATCTGTACTGATATAGAGCACCACTATCTATGCATTATGTGCCTACCAGGTGAGATAATATATTTCCTGACAGACTCCATGGCAGCTTACGTGTGGGTTAATCCCGCCCCCTCATACCTCGTAGGACCCTTCTCCCATAAATCTTTGCTCCTAGGACCAAAATGAAGTCTTACCTTTTCATGAAGTTTTCTGTAATCCAGGCCTGGCGGTGTGCAGCCTACGGCCACATCACCCTGAAAGCGCCCGATCTCGTCTGATCTCGGAGGCTAAGCATGGTCGGGCCTGGTTAGTACCTGGATGGGAGACCGCCTGGGAATACCAGGTGCCGAAGGCTGCAGGCCTTTCTACACTTAATAGCAGAAGCCTCAGTCTTCCTAAGGCCCCTTTCACACTTATACGACTTCAAAGTCGCACGATTTTACCGCGATTTCGCGGCCGCGATTTTGCCGCGATTTTACCCCGATTTGCCGCGATTTTACCGCGATTTGGGAGTAGTACTACTTTGCCACGTTTTTGGCATTAACAAACGAAAACATACAGTAGTTGGTATGAATCATAAGGGGGAACTCCACGCCAAGTTTTAAATTAAAAAACTGGCGTGGGTTCCCCCCCAGGGGCATACCAGGCCCTTAGGTCTGGTATGGATTGTAAGGGGAACCCCCTACGCCGAAAAATCGGCGTGGGGGTCCCCCCAAAATCCATACCAAACCCTTATCCAGGCACGCAGCCCGGCCGGTCAGGAATGGGGGTGGGGACGAGCTAGCGCCCCCCCCTCCTGGACCGTACCAGGCCGCATGCCCTCAACATGGGGGGTGGGTGCTTTGGGGCATGAGGGGCGCCCTGCGGCCCCCCCACCCCAAAGCACCTTGTCCCCATGTTGATGAGGACAAGGGCCTCTTCCCGACAACCCTGGCCGTTGGTTGTCGGGGTCTGCGGGCGGGGGGCTTATCGGGATCTGGGAGCCCCCTTTAATAAGGGGGCCCCCAGATCCCGGCCCCCCACCCTATGTGAATAAGTATGGGGTACATGGTACCCCTACCCATTCACCTAGGGGAAAAAGCGTCAATAAAAAACACAGTACACAGGTTTTTAAAATAATTTATTAGGCAGCTCCGGGATCTTCTTCCGACTTCGGGGGTCCTCTTCCGACTTTGGGGGTCTCTCCGGCATCTTCTCCCGGTGTCCGCATCTTCTGCCGGCTCCACCGCTATCTTCTGGCGCTCTTTTGCCAGCGGTGGTCCGGACCTCTGGATCGTCTTCTTCCCTCTTCTCTTCCAGAGATGTTGACACGACGCTCTCTCCAGCCAGAATGGTCTCTGTGCGCTCCGCAACGGACTTATATAGGCGGTGACCCCGCCCCCTTATGCCGTCACAGTCCCTGGGCATGCTGGGACTGTGACGTTTTAGGAGGCGTGGTCACCGGGTGATGACCACGCCCCCTTATGACGGCACAGTCCCAGCATGTCCCAGGACAGTGACCTCATAAGGGGGCGGGGTCATCGCCTATATAAGTCCGTTGCGGAGCGTTCAGAGACCATTGCAGCTGGAGAGAGCGTCGTGTCAACATCTCTGGAAGAAAAGAAGAAGGCAGAAGGCAGAAGTCCGGACCACCGCTAGCAATTGAGCTGCAGAAGATAGCGAAGGAGCCGGCAGAAGATGCGGACACCGGGAGGAGACGGCGGAGAGACCCCCGAAGTCGGAAGAGGACCTCCGAAGTCGGAAGAAGATCCCGGAGCTGCCTAATAAATTATTTTAAAAACCTGTGTACTGTGTTTTTTATTGACGCTTTTTTCCCTAGGTGAATGGGTAGGGGTACCATGTACCCCATACTCATTCACATAGGGTGGGGGGCCGGGATCTGGGGGCTCCCTTATTAAAGGGGGCTCCCAGATTCCGATAAGCCCCCCGCCCGCAGACCCCAACAACCAACGGCCAGGGTTGTCGGGAAGAGGCCCTTGTCCTCATCAACATGGGGACAAGGTGCTTTGGGGTGGGGGGGCCCGGCAGGGTGCCCCCCATGCCCTAAAGCACCCACCCCCCATGTTGAGGGCATGCGGCCTGGTACGGTCCGGGGGGGGGGGCGCTCGCTCGTCCCCACCCCCATTCCTGACCGGCCGGGCTGCGTGCTCGGATAAGGGTCTGGTATGGATTTTGGGGGGGACCCCGCGCCGATTTTTCAGCGTAGGGGGTTCCCCTTAGATCCATACCAGACCTAAGGGCCTGGTATGCCCCTGGGGGGGAACCCACGCCGTTTTTTTCATTTAAAACTTGGCGCGGCGTTCCCCCTCTGGATTCATACCAGACAGCTGTCAGCACTGCCTGTCGCTCATCGGGAAAGGAAAAAAAAGTTTTCCTTTCCCGATCAGCGAGCCAGGCTTGTGCTTACAAAGTTGTACTGAAGTCGTGTCTATATTATTCAGGCACGACTTGCATGCTACTTCAGGGTTTAACATTGAGGTCTATGGAGTACAACTCGCATAGAAGTTGGACCAAAGTAGTGCAGGGACTACTTTCAAGTCGGCACGACTTAAAGTCGTGCCAATATGAATGGTAGTCATTGAAAATCATGGAGAATGACTTGTCATACGATTTTGCAGTACAAAATCCTGGGACAAGTCGTATAAGTGTGAAAGGGGCCTTAGACTGGACAACACGACGGCAGTCGCATACATCAAGACACGGGGGTACTCGCAGTCTCTCCCTGTTGAAGGAAGTAGAGCCCATCATGATCTGGGCCCAGAAAAACCTGGCAAACCTGACAGCTGTCTATCTCCCTGGAGTTAAGAACGTTCAGGCAGATTTTCTGTCAAGGGATTCTCTGGACAACAAGTGGACTTTCCCCCCCGAAGTTTCAGGTGGGTCCTGTCCCTCGGAGTCATTCCGGAAGTAGACTTGTTCGCCTCCCCGTGCTACTTCAGACTAGAGAAATACTACACGAGGTCTCGGTGTCCCCAGGCTTTCGGGTAGATGCTCTGACAGACCATTGGTGGTTCCACAGGGCCTATGCCTTTCCCCCGGCTCCTGTCATTCTCCGGTTTCTGTCGAGGCTCAGGATGGAAGAAGAGGTAGTGGCAATAGTCCCGTACTGGCCAAACAGGCCACGGTTTCCACTGCTGATGCAACTCAGCTTCCGGGACCCAGTTCCTCTAACCTCCATTCCAGATCTCCTGTCACAAGGAGCAATTCTACATCCATGCCCGGCCCATCTACATCTGATGATCTGGTTCTTGAGAGGGGAGGTTGGAGGCCCTAGGCTGTCCAAGTAGGGCCATCTCCCCATTATTAAATGCCAGAAGAGCAGGCACCAACAGGGTCTACCAGAGGATTTGGAAAAAGTTTGCAGACTACACCTCTTCCACTGCAGGTTCTTGCAATAACCCAAAGATGCATGATATCCTGGGCTTCCTACAATCGGGCTCGGATCTCTCATTGTCAGTCAGCTCGCCGGGAGTCCAAGTCTCTGCAATCTCTGCCTTTACGGGTGTTTCCTGGGCTAGACACCCTCTTACTCGGTAGTTCTCAGAAAAAGCCAAGATTCTCTAATTGGGATCATCCCCTTGTCCTGGATTTTTTTCTCAGGTAGAGAGTTGGAACATGAAGATCAGTCCTCTATCAAATGACTCTCTCTAAAAGTTGCCTTCTTGGTGGCTATATCATCGGCCAAGAGGGTCTCTGAAATCAGCTCTCTGGGATGCAAGGAGCCATTTCTAACTTTTTTTCCTGATCGGGTAGTTTAGTATGTTGGGTTCAAACCCCAAAGTGGCATCTGTGTTTCATGACAATCAGGAGATTGCTCTTGCAACGTTCAGATCTACTGAGGATTCCAGTGTTCATCCCTTAGATGTTGGAAAAGCTCTGAGTCAGTATCTTGAAGCTACAGCTTCTTTCTGTCAGACCGACCACCTGTTCGTTCTTTTTCATGGGAAGAATAAGGGAATGCGTGCCTCTTCCAGATCTATCGCAGCATGGATTGTTCCTGCCATTCAGTGGGCTTACAAAGCCAAGGGCTTGGCGCCTCCAGAAGCGGTGTCTGCTCACTCAACTAGAAGTGTGTCTTCATAATGGGCGGCGTAACATCACGTGGCTCCAGAAGTTATTTGCAAGGCGGCCTCGTGGTCTTCAATTAACACGTTCATGGCACACTACTGCGTAAAGCAAGCCTTGTTATCTTCTGTTAAATTTGGTTTACGTATCTTGTCTGTTGATGGTGCCAATTGAACCTTTTTCTTTTGTCCAGCACTCTGCCCACCCGGGTGTGTATGGCCAGTTATTTCCCACATGTAGGCTGCCATGGAGACTGTCAGGAAAACTGAAAATTTCTATCAAATACGTACCGTAATTTTCCTTTCCTGATGGACTCCATGGCAGCAGGAGTTCCCTCCCAGTGGCTGGAGTAGGCTAATATATGGAACACGGCCTCTGGCCCAGAGCAAAGATTTATGGGAGAAGGGTCCTATGAGGTATGAGGGGGCGGGATTAACCCACATGTAGGCTGCCATGGAGTCCATCAGGAAAGGAAAATTACGGTAAGTATTTGATATAAATTTTCCGTTATCCTGAGGTTTAAAAATGTCCTAATGATTGACCATCTGATACCCATGGCTGCTTGTTAATTAGCAACCATCTTCACTTCAGCTTGGGCTTTGAAACAAGCCTAAAACATTAGCGTAGTCTAGCTGTCCATGGCCAACAGTAAACAGCAAGTGTTAAATTTCCTAAATGCATGTCACATACTTTATCAACAGAATAGGAAAGTGTTCAGCCTGTGCAATGCAGACAATCTGCAGTGATGACTGTGATCAGGGTGTATATCAGTGATCAAAATAAAAGGGGAGTGGAAATAGGACCCAAGGTGTCCTTGCCTTCAATGAAGGAAAAGGAACAAACTGCGGTTTAACTTGATATAACTTTATTAGAACAATTAGTAGAAAAAAATATTTATCATTGAAAGGAAAGCATGAACAATAGTCTCCTATTATTTATGCTTTCCTTTCAACGATACATTTTTTTCTACTATATGTTCTAATAAAGTTATAGCAGGTTAAACCGCAGTTTGTTCCTTTTCCTTTATTGAAGGCAAGGACACCTTGGGTCCTATTCCCACTCCCCTTTTATCTTGACTACTTCTCCTGTTTTGATAAGGAACACCACATTAGGTGAGCCGGTAACCTGTTACCTGAATTGACCAATGATACTGGTCAATAGGACCCCGCAAATTGCGTTTTTTATTACGATTTGTATATCAGTGATGTCTCACCTTGCTTTGAAATCAGACTGCATTCCACATGCAGCCACCCCCTTACTCAAAACCAAGATGAAATTCTGTTAATATCTTAAGTTTTTTTTAATTTCCAGCACTGCATTACAGGATTCTGGCTAAAACAAAACACAAAAGATCTCACATAAGCTAGCCATACACTAGTACAATTTTTGCTAAATTGTTAGTTTAACCACTTCAGCCCTGGAAGATTTTTACCCCCTTCCTCTTTACAATTTGGCACTGCATCCCTTTAACTGAGCGTATAGTGATTGGTTTGCGCAAAAGTTATAGCGTCTACAAACTATGGGAAAGATTTATGCCATTTTTATGGCATTTTTATTATTATTTTTTTTTACTAGTAATGGCGGTGATCTGTGATTTTTAGCAGTATTGTGACATTGCAACGGACAGATCGGACACTTTTGACACATTTTTGGGACCATTGACATTTATACAGTGATCAGTGCTATAAAAATGCACTGATTAGTGTGTATATGTCACTGGCAGGGAAGGGGTTAACACTAGGGGGCAATCAAGGGGTTAAATGTGTGTTCCCTCAACGTGTTCTAACTGTATGGGGATGTGACTTACTAGGGGTGGAGACATATCGTTGTTCCTACTTAGTAGAAACAAACGACATGTCTTCTCTGCACTGACAGCACAGGGATTTGTGTGTTTATTTGTGTGCACGCGCTCGTGCACGCGATCATGTGTGCCCTCCGGCGATCGTGCCCGCCGGCCACGCGCATCAGGACCCCGCCATGCAGCGGCCGTGCGCGTCCTCTGGCGGCCACTAAGGAGATGGACGTACCCATATGGGATTTCGCCCAGGAGAGCCATTGTGCCGCAGTATATCTGTGTGAGCCAGTCGGGAACCGGTTAAACCAGGGGGGTCCAGCCTTTGGCCTTCCTGGACCAAATTGGAGAAAGAGGAATTGTCTTGGGCCACAAAATACTCTAACAATAAAGCCTAGTACACAGTATTCGTCTTTTTTTGTTCAACCCAGCGAGCTAAACGAAAAAAAAAAACAACTTAAGGACTTGGGAGGAGCCGCTGTACTAACTATGCAATTTCTCCCCCACTGAGCTATTGTGTTCTGCTGGGGGAATATACCCCCTCCAGAACACACCGGTCATCGCTTTCAGCCATTGGCTGAGAGCAGTCATCAGATGGCGATCAGCAGACCTTTTTAGATCATGCCCTTTCGACAGAAGCCAGCCGAACAGCCGGCTTCTGTCAGACCAGCTGCCGCACACACAAGCCGAATGTCACCTGGTTTCTGTTCAACCGGCCGGTGCCGCCCAATATTCGGCCCGTGTGGCCCTTAAAGGTAAGCTGATGAGCAGAAAAAGGCAGACAGATCAAAAGTTAATGATTACTGATATAGATAAATGAGAGGGGGATTTTTGGGACTTTGAATGAAGCACAATTAAGTGCCTCCATCCCTGGTTCAAGTAGACAAAAAAGGAATTGTGGGACTTAACCACTTCATATCCGGGCCATTTCTGACACTTCGCTCCTACATGTCAAAAATCATCATTTTTTTGCTATAAAATTACATAGAACCCCCAAACCTTATATATGTTTTTTTAGCAGAGACCCTACAGAATACAATGGCGGTCATTGCAACTTTTTATCTTGCACGGTATTTGCGCAGCAATTTTTCAAACGCGTTTTTTTTGGAAAAAAAACAGTTTCATGCTTAAAAAAAAAAGAAAACAGCAAAGTTAGCCAAATTTTTTTGCATTGTGTGAAAGATGAAGTTACGCCGAGTAAATAGATACCTAACATGTCACGCTTCAAAATTGCACACGCTCGTGGAATGGCGCCAAACTTTGGTACTTAAAAATGCCCATAGGCGACGTTTTAAAATTTTTTACTGGTTACATGTTTTGAGTTACAGAGGAGGTCTAGGGCCAAAATTATTGCTCTCGCTCTAACGTTCGCGGCAATACCTCACATGTGTGGTTTGAACACTGTTTTCATATGTGGGCGGGACTTACGTATGCGTTCGCTTCTGCGTGCGAGCTCACGGGGACAGGGGCGCTTTAAAAAAATTTTTTTTTTTTTGTATTGTTAATTTTACTTAAAATTTTTTATTTTGACACTTTAAAAAAATATTTTTTTTTTTGATCACTTTTATTTCTATTACAAGGAATGTAAACATCCCTTGTAATAGGAATATGACACGATCAGTCCTCTTTACAGTGAGATATGGGGTCAATAAGACCCCACATCTCACCTCTAGGCTGGGAAGCCTAAAATAAAAAAAATAAATAAAACGATCGCCGCTTCACAACCGAAGCGGCGCCGTTTTTTTGAATGCAGAGGCCGGGCGTGACGTCATAACATCGCGCCCGGCCTCCGAACGATCATAGAGACTCCGGCGACCATCTGGTCCGCCGGAAATCTCTATGGTGAACATCCGGCGCCGGCGGATCCGCTATCCGACTCACCGATCGCTGAGGTGAGTCGGTAGTAGCACCGGAGGGCGGCGGGAGGGGGGGGGGTGTCCCCTCCCGCCGCCCGTAAGAACGATCAAGCGGCGGAACAGCCGCTATGATCATTCTTATGGTGTACGGAATCGCCGGCTGAAAATGCCGGTATCTGAATGATGTCTGTAGCCTCCGACATCATTCAGATATAAGCCCTGAAAGTGGAGGCCGTCATATGACGGCCTCCGGATGTCAAGTGGTTAAATGAGGCTATTGAATTGTGGAGGTAAAATGGTTTGTAAACATAATTTATTCATGACATTGGTATGAAACAAGTAGAAAAGTAATTCCATGTATATACATATACACATGCACACAGCATGTACATGCGGGGAGGGGCCCCAACCCAGGCGGAAACCATCGCCTGCGACCGACGCCCACATGCTCCAGCTGTGTCGGCTATGATGGAAATGTTCATGCTCATGACATGACGCCCACTAGTGACGTCATGTCATGACGTCTATCTGTACTGGTTCACATTCTTCCACATTTCTTTATCTCTTCACTTGGGTACACATCCTTAACCCATCACCCTAATAATACTAATTCACGGATATCATCTATATTCATTCATACAGACCCTTTGGTGGTCACTACTCATGTTCATCACCCTGATACATTATGAAGATTGGCAACCTGTGTCCTGTGGATGTTGTGTGTGTGTGCGCCCTGCTATCACGCGACTCAAGACTACCTCAGCTCTCGGGGGAGACAACCCTTTGGCCCTGGCCCCCTATCCATCATACATCATGTTATTCTATCTCATTCAAGTACTCAGGATTGGCAATTTGCCTTTTCCTGCTATGCTTAGCATCACACTAGATTAATTATACTGTTCCTTTCAGATAACTTGTAGCATCCGCCCCTGAGGAAGTGTTTTTTTTACATGAAACGCGTTGGGCATTCAGGATGCATCTACATGCCTACCAATAGGAAGATACCCTGTACTATATTTACAATTAATCATGTTCAAAGATTGTATACCTCTCATCATATTTCCGAATGCTTTCCTAATGACGTGTACATATATGTATTTATATAATTTACCAATATCTATTCGTTATGATCATGTGCTGTCAAGCCATTATGTATGTATCTATTTATCCATCATGTTCAAGCCGTGTGCATGTGCCTTGCAAAAGTATTCACCCCCCTTGGCTTTTTAACTATTTTGTTACATTACAGCCTTTAGTTCATTTTTTTTTCATCTGAATTATATGTGATGGATCAGGACACAATAGTCTAAGTTGCTGAAGTAAAATTAGAAAAATATATACATAAAACTATTTTTCAGAAATAAAAAACTGATAATTGGCATGTGCGTATGTATTCACCCCCTTTGTTATGAAGCCCATAAAAAGCTCTGGTGCAACCAATTACCTTCAGAAGTCACAAAATTTGTGAAATTATGTCCACCTGTGTGCAATCCAAGTGTCACATGATCTGTCATTACATATACACACCTTTTTGAAAGGCCCCAGAGGCTGCAACACCTAAGCAAGAGGCACCACTAACCAAACACTGCCATGAAGACCAAGGAACTCTCCAAACAAGTAAGGGAAAATGTTGTTGAGAAGTACAAGTTGTTGTTAGGTTATAAAAAAGAATTCCAAATCTTTGATGATCCCTAGGAGCACCATCAAATCTATCATAACCAAATGGAAAGAACATGGCACAACAGCAAACCTGCCAAGAGACAGCCGCACACCAAAACTCACGGACCGGGCAAGGAGGGCATTAATCAGAGAGGCAGCACAGAGACCTAAGGTAACCCTGGAGGAGCTGCAGAGTTCCACAGCAGACACTGGAGTATCTGTACATAGGACGACAATAAGCCGTACGCTCCATAGAGTTGGGCTTTATGGCAGAGTGGCCAGAAGAAAGCCATTACTTTCAGCAAAAAACAAAATGGCACGTTTTGAGTTTGCGAAAAGGCACGTGGGAGACTCCCAAAATGTATGGTGGAAGGTGCTCTGGTCTGATGAGAGTAAAATTGAACTTTTTGGCCATCAAAGAAAACGCTATGTCTGGCGCAAATCCAACACATCACATCACTTAAAGAACACCATCCCCACAGTGAAACATGGTGGTGGCAGCATCAGGCGGTGGGGATGTTTTTCAGCAGTCAGAACTGGGAAACTGGTCAGAATTGAGGGAAAGATGGATGGTGCTAAATACAGGGATATTCTTGAGCAAAACCTGTACCACTCTGTGTGTGATTTGAGGCTAGGACGAAGGTTCATCTTCCAGCAGGACAATGACCCCAAACACACTGCTAAAGCAACACTTGAATGGTTTGAGGGGAAACATGTAAATGTGTTGGAATGGCCTAGTTAAAGCCCAGACCTCAATCCAATAGAAGATCTATGGTCAAACTTAAAGATTACTGTTCACAAGCGCAAATCATCCAACTTGAAGGAGCTGGAACAGTTTTGCAAGGAGGAATAGGTAAAAATCCCAGTGGTAAGATGTGGCAAGCTCATAGAGACTTATCCAAAGCGACTTGGAGCCGCAAAAGGTGGCTCTACAAAGTATTAACTTTAGGGGGTGAATATTTATGCACATTGACGTTTTCTGTTATTTTGTCCTATTTGTTGTTTGTTTCACAATAAGAAAAAACACATCTTAAAAGTTGTGGGCATGTTCTATAAACTAAATTATGCAAATCCTCAAAAAATCCATGTTAATTCCAGGTTGTGAGGCAACAAAACGCGAAAAATGCCAAGGGGGGTGAATACTTTTGCAAGGCACTGTATATGTATATACACAAAATTACTTTTCTACTTGTTTCATACCAATGTCACGAATAAATTATGTTTACAAACCATTTTTACCTCCACAATTCAATAGCCACATTTAAAGTCCCACAATTCCTTTTTTGTCTACTGATATAGATAATGTACCTATCTGAGTAATAATACTTCATGTTTTTTGTAATAAGATGGCAACATAATACTAGTGCAATTTTTGATAAACTAACACATCAATATCTGATTCAATGGATGTAGTAGCAATTCTCAATTAATTCTCAAGGTGCTCATCAGATATTTTGTTTGCTAATTTTGCCCTTCATGTGCTTCAACCTCAAAAATAGTTGCTCACAAATATAGGTACTGCCAAAATCTGATTACATGAATAAGGTGTAATTGTGAAGAGTGTGATAGTTTTCTTTGGGAAAATAAAACTAATAAAAGTCCAGGAAATGACAATGTCAATTTTTTCCTTAGCCTAATGTGTTTGCTAAGCGTAAACACATTTTTACAAAAAATGTAAAAAAAAATCAACATTTTAAAATAAGTTTACGATTTTGTGTTGGGCTGCATTTATAGTGTCTTGGGCGATATATGTGGCCCTTTGTGCGCAGATTGGACATCACTGGTTTGAAGGTTTCTTCACTTTTGCCCAAAAAAAATTGTCTATGCAGATAAGGCGCATCTGTAGATTAAGAACAAACTGCAGCTTTGACAAATGTTGAATAATGCTGTTGTTATAGGTGTAGGTCATTTACGTACCTCATGAAACCTGATTGGAAATTTCCCAGGACGTTGCTAAGAGAGGCCCAGCTATTACTATTCACCACTAGGGGTGAACTTTCTCTGATTCATACCCCCTCATATGCTCTTTCTCTCCCCTGAAGCAGTAGCTGTGAGCTCAGAGTTTGTGAGCTCACTCCTGTGATGGTGGAGGTGAACAGTAACAGCTAGACCTTTCTTAGCAACATCCTGGTTTCAAGTTAGGTTTCATGAGGTACATAAATGTCCCACACCTATATCAAGTGCATTGTTTAACTTTCTTCAGAGCTCCACAGTTCTTTTTTTTTTTTTAAAGCGGAGCTCCGCCGAAAATTTTTTTTTTAAAAGTCAGCAGCTACAAATACTGCAGCTGCTGACTTTTAAAACATGGACACTTACCTGTCCAGGGCGCCCGCGATGTTGGCACCCGAGGCCGAACCGTCTCTCCGTCCTCGGGTGCTGCCGCCTCCATCTTCGGAAAGGGAATCAGGAAGTGAAGCCGTGCGGCTTCACTTCCCGGTTCCCTACTGCGCATGTGCGAGTCGCGCAGCGCAATACGGATGGTCTCTGCTGTCTCTGGGACCCGTGTGTTTCCCAGCAGGCAGCGGGGAGGGAGCAGGAAGTGGCGTAAATAACCACAGATTCTGCAGCTATCTATGCCGGAAGTGGGTACAGATACCTGTAATATACAGGTATCTGTACCCCCCTCCCCCCTGAAAGGTGCCAACTGTGTCACCGGAGGGGGGGAGGAGTCTGATGAGTGGAAGTTCCACTTTTGGGTGGAACGCCACTTTAACTACAGACCTCCCTTATCTGCATAGGCAGGTTTTTGCTAAAAGTGAACTAACCCTCTAAAGAACATTTGTTCTATTTTCTAATTATTAGTTGGGTCAAAAGGGTTGAAGGAACAGGATGGATTTTTTTTTCTCGAATGAACTAATTTCTAACAATGAATGTGGTTTTTTGTTGAGGAAATTACATTCTTTACAAAACTGAATGTTAATAACAAACAATATTTTGAAGTATTTTTAAATGACATTCGTCAAATCATTGAGCATGTTTGAGAGTTTTCATACGAATGTTTGTACAAAAGTTCATTAGAAAATCTACTAGTGTATGGCCAGCTTTAGGTTTTGGTTCTAATGAACATGGTCTTTCAGTCGTGTTTGGGAGACTGCTATAACCAGGGCCCAATACAGTAAATTCATATATGAGCACCCAATGCATTGTGCATATAAGAGCCCTTGTGTTGTTTTATTTTTTTTTTTGTTTGTTAAGTTATGCAATTGCAGAATATGTGCTTTTGTTGTTTTTGTTATCATCATCGTCATCATCATCATCCATTCAGTGTTACAAATATAGCTGACCATAGGCATAAATGAGTGTTGCATAATCTATGTTTTTTTTTTAAACAAATGGAGTGGCATTATCCTGTCTCTGGGATCAGCAGACAATGTTGGTCATTGTCTAGAGTAAACAAATAATCAAATAGGTTTTGCAGACAATGTTTGATCACTATGGTTCTTCTGGGTATAACCTGCCTCAAGGTGTCTTTTTTCTGCCACAGTTACAAATGTGAACACGTTGGCAACCTGAGAAGTTCATATATGTCTGCATCTAACCAAAAAGAATTTTCATCATGCCCGTATATCCAACCATCACCTCAAGTTAATGACTAGCTTAAAGCATATCTAACACACCCAAAAGACACATTACATGCACACTTTATCTTGCAAATGTGATCTTGTAATTATGTCACCTTTGGAATATTTATGTCACAGGTATGATAAAATTTGTGGTCATATATATGAAATCTATACCATTTTAACATATACATCGACCAAACTGAGTTATATGGTCAAATGGGAACAGGCTATCCAAAAATTCTTGAACTTGAAGATTGGCACTCGATAGCACTGGCAGCTTTGAGGTCACTCATCAATACTTCTAGTATAGTAAGCAAACTATAAAGTATTGCTGAGATGGTATATTGTTCTGGCTAGACTGGCTACTTATGTCCCAGGAGCTTTGTCTAAATGTTTCCGGGGATGGGGTCAGGAAGGCACGGCCTATCATATATGGTGGCAATGTCTTAAAGTAAGAAGGTTTTGGATCAGAGTTTATAATTTTATTTTTTCTCTTACTCAAATTAATCTGACCAAGTCCCCGAAACAAGTGTTGCTGGGGTGTAAGGAGGAGGAGACCTCGAAAAACCAGGGACAACTTCTTACTTTCATATTTGTCTCCGCCAAAATTACTATAGCCAGAAATTACCAGTCGGCTACCATACCATTTGACCAGCTTAAACATAAGCTTTCCTGGCTTATGATTAATGAATTAACAGCAATTCTACGGGATAAATTGAAGGTGTTTGAAAAGGTATGGGGCCCGTGGATTCAATACTTGACTAATGATCCCCAGACCATACCTGACTAGGCTTTCGCCTGAATAGGATGGACCAGAGCGTGGAGTCTTTTCCCCTTCCTCTCTTCCGTTTCTTTTTCTCTTGTTCTCCTTTTCCCTACATTTCCTTTCTTCTCTTTGCTTGTGATTAAGGGATTCAGACTGTGTAATCTGGTTGTGGGGGATTGGAGCGTCCCTCTCCTGTTGGTCGAGAGGATTTGCACCTCCTGAGATGTAGGACGTAGTCTGAACCCAACTCAATCACATTGCTATCATACAATAGAAAGACATGCTGGGTCGTTTATGTTTTATGGCCTCTTTACAAACTACCAAATTGGATTGTGGTTCATTGAGAATTGATAATGTAGCTTGCAGCTCTATATCTCAGCTATGTGCTGAGGACAGCTATCTTAGAGAGAATAACCTCTTGCCAATGTGAGGGAAGTTGCTATGTCTTTCGGTCAGTATTAGTGCAGTAACAGTGTGTAACATTTTTGGTTTATTTTATATGCAATCGACATTGCGGATATTGCGTATTGTTCGAAATTATTATTGGAATTTACTTTATTTGTGAAAACTTTTAATAAAAATATTGAAACTTAAAGCATATCTAACCCCAAAACAATAAAATAAGTATATTGCAGCGTACCAGTCCTTATGCCCCATACACACGAGTGGAATTTCCGTTGGAAAAATCTTGGATGGTTTTTCCGACAGAATTCCGCACAAGCTTGGCTTACATACAAACGGTCACACAAAAGTTCTCTGAACTTTCGACCGTCAAGAACGCGGTGACGTACAACACTACGACGAACCGAGAAAATTAAGTTCAATGCTTCCGAGCATGCATCATATTGTTTCCGAGTATGCGTGATTTTTTGCGCGTCGGAATTGCATACAAACTATTGCATTTTCGGATAGGAACTTTTTCCGACCGAAAAATAGAGAACCTGCTCTCAATCTTTTGCTGGCTGGGATTTCGTCAGGAAAAGTCAGATGGAGCATACACAGGGTTGCATTTTCCGACCAAAAGCTCTCATCAGAGTTTTGCTGGCGGCATTTCCGATCGTGTGTACGGGGCATTAGATGTGGTGGATTCATTCGTTTCCATTTTAAGGCTTTTTTCTTTATTTTCACCCTTGATCCTGCCAGTAATACACTTCCTGTTCTATGACAATGTTCACTAACGATGTTGGTATCTATTGAGGAGCAGTGTAGTTACCCATAGTCAGGACTACATTAACCTCTCCCCACCCTCATCTCTTCTCCATTACATGTTAGTACCTTAAGAAAATTCAGTTTGTTTCTATTCACGCAACAGCCACAGCTTTATACACTGTGTGAAAAATCCCTATAATGACATCATCCGCCTGCCTGTCCACCTCAGCCTATCAAAAGAAGCCTTGTATTCATTCAGAAAATACAAATCTTCCCCCGAATGGTTGAGCAGCTCTCAGGCCTATTCAATTTTGTCCTGGGAACAGGAAGGGAAGTCCCAGTCCCGTTGCTGAAACACAACACAGTATACTTTATGTAGTTGATGCTACATATAGTTTATACATTGCTCTTAGCGGAGGCATCTGTTATTTAGGGTAATAGTTTGAAGGTAGAGGGTTTGATAATAAAGTTGTCAGTGCCTTCACCCGGGACAGGTCCTCTGTGAACAGAAGGGATTCCCTTCCTGGGAAATTAACCAGTAATCTAATCAATGTAATTGGGAGCAGAGGAAATACTGCAGCTAGCATATAACATTAACCATAAATATATAGATGCACGTCAGCATGGGAAGAAAATTAGCTATATATAATAAAAGGTTAATAATAGTACATACATCCAATGTGCAAACAGGTGATATCAACAAATGGCTCAGCAGGAGTCTTGGTGGAATTGTGCCGATATACCCAGGTATACATGCAATAGTTATTAATAGAGATACCGCCAGATGATGGTTGCAGCTGCAGGGGCCCCTGAGGATGATAACAATGTGGCGTCCATCTTGGTGTTGAAGACCAGAAGACAAAGACAGTGATAATGTGGGAGAACTCTAGTTGTTGTCCAACTGGTCTGAAATGTAGCTTTCAACAAACAGAAACAGTAGTGCAATACTGGAACTCAGGGTCAGCCTATCTACTATGCCTCTTAGTCCACAGTTACTTTATTCTGCCATGCAGCCTCACCTCTAGCTACCTACTGGGCCGTTGGATGCTTAACCTGGTTCTAGCCTATGCTCGTTATAGAGCTCTGAGCGAAAACTAGTTATAGAATCCCAGACAAGAAGGGACAGGGTTAACTAAAATAACAGGGGCTGCATATAAACTCGATTGCAATAAACAGATTCCCGTAGAAGACGTCACGTATGATGAAACATGTAGGGCGTGGCCTCGCAGTGCTTGCCATCACGCATCCTATGTTTGCACGGGCGTTCAGCCTTTGTTTATGCCGGCTTTTTAATCAAACAATTTTTAAACTTGTATTTTTGTATTAAGACCTATGGTCAATTAAGGCAATAAACTCCTTATTATTACTACTACACCATTGGAGTTTTTTTCCCCTTTTTTTCTTATCCATGGATCTTTTGAATAATGAGTCTCCCTCCTGACGCTGAAGCAGTAAGATCAGTTTTGAGTGGGTGGCGCTCACAAACAAGACCCGGACATCGTTATCCATCTGTCCCTGCAGAGCGTTATATCTGCAAGCTCGCATGACCTCGCCATAGAGGAGGTCCAACAAGTGCGGTAAGGGTACATCCATTACTCCTCTCCCGCAACTATCGGTGGCTTGGAAGTGTTCCTACATCTTTCACCTTTCTACCCTGATACGACACACCTAAGGAACGTTTTATCCTCTCTATACAACTTGTCTTTCATGGACTGAATGTGGTGTTTTTCAAGCGATTGGGGTTCCGATCGCAATTTTTGAACTTTCACTTTCTTGTTTTTTCACATTTTTTTCACATTTTTGTCACGGAGATGTGTTATAATTCATAACTTTTTATATTATACTTTATTTTATTGTGTTATTTCTCTGCACTGGGATTTAAATTCACTACAGCTCCGGGTAGTATTCCTAAGGAGCTTGTCAGTCGCAAATTTTATTACATGATATATTTATGCTAGCGCACAATTTTAGTTTATACAATAAACAGATTCACCTACTAATATTCTGAAAGGTAACCACTACAGACACGCTGTAACACAGACCTAGCTATCTGGCACTGTGCAGAGAATAAAAATAGGACACAGACTCATCTGTCACTGAAATTCAGATCAAGAAGTTAGGGGCAGCTACAGTTAAACAGCCAGAACACAGGAACAATCACCTAATAGTCTGCTTCTGACGTGGATAAAATATAGCAGCAGCTCCTGTATGTGGACACGTGGTCTCCAAAAAAACTTTCTACTTCCTTCCTCTGGGGTTTTTAATCCAGCCTCCCAGAGACAGGGAGTGCATACGTGTTTAAATGTGGAACATTAAGAGCACGGGTATTCACAAATACAGACAGTAGATCCCTACACTCATAAACCCTATTACATTAACGTAAGAGAGCCAGGATTCTAATAGAGTGTAGAGGCAGCAAGGGAGCCTGGATCTATGAGTATACCTTGCTAGGAGTCAGGTGGGCTTTTAGTAGTGATTGTTACCTTGCTGTGACTGAGTAGGTAAAGTGACTAAGCTGAAATGAACCCAAAAGGTTGCAAAACACCAATTCTTTGAGATCCCAGGTATTTCCAGGTACCTGTGCTTTAGATTAATTTTCCTACTGAGTATCCTTGGTGTCCCAAAGCCCAAGACTTTCTGGTATGCAAATTTTGAACACCTTTCTTTGTATAGTACATAGGCTGCCTTTGCACCTTTTTGCCTCCTGTGTCTCACTATTGGCCAGTGAAGCCACCCATATCAGTGATGGGCTAATAGTGAATTGCAAGGGTAGCGAAGATTGTCAAAGCTAGTTGCCATTATTATATCAGAGCACCTTGGGAATTTGGGCACCCAGTGTTCTCAGCTTGAAAATTCTCCTACCTTGCTGGTAGCTGGAGATGCCTAATACAGTGGCGTCACTAGGGTTGGTGTCACCTACTGTGGTAAAAAATGGTGTCACCCCCCCGGCACTAAGCAGGCTAGTGCATCGGTGTAGCTCTCCCCTTGACCTGCCACAATGGATGAAGCTGGGATGTGAGTGATCGGGGGATGTATGGAGCCAAGATGGGATTGGGTGGATGGATGGAGCCAGGATGGGATCGGGGGACAGATTGAGCCAGGATGAGATCGGGAATGTGGGTGGAGCCGGGATTGGGGCGGTGGATGGAGCTGGGATAGGATGGGGTGGTGGATGGAGCTGGGATGAGATTGGGGTGGTGGATGGAGCCAGGATGGGATCTGAGGGGGTGGATGGAGCCAGGATGGGATCTGAGGGGGTGGATGGATTCAGGATGGAATCGGGGGTGGAGGAAGTCGGGATGGGATCGGGGTGGTGGATGAAGCTGGGATTGGAGGGGGTGGATGGAGCCAGGATGGGTTCTGAGGGAGTGGATGGAGTCAGGATGGGATCGGGGGGTAGATGGAGTCGGGATGGGATCGGGGTGGTGGATGGAGCTGGGATGGGATCGGAGGGGGTGGATGGAGCCAGGATGGGTTCGGGGGAGTGGAGCCGGGATGCGATCGGGGGGGTGGATGGTGTCAGGATAGGATCAGGGGGAATGGATGTAGCTGGGATTGAATCTTTGATTGGGGGGTTAGAGGATATGTGCCAGGGTGTGCTTTGGGGGACAGATTGAGCCAGGATGGAATCTGGATGGTGGGTGGAGCCAGGATTGGGGCGGTGGATGGAGCTGGGATAGGATGGGGTGGTGGATGGAGCCGGGATGGGATTGGGGTGGTGGATGGAGCCAGGATGGCATCTGAGGGGGTGGATGGAGCCAGGATGGGATCTGAGGGGGTGGATGGAGTCAGGATGGGATTGGGGGGTGGATGGAGTCGGGATGGAATCAGGGTGGTGGATGGAGCTGGGATGGGATCGGAGGGGGTGGATGGAGCCAGGATGGGTTCGGGGGAGTGGAGCCGGGATGGGATTGGGGGGGGTGGATGGTGTCGGGATAGGATCAGGGGGAATGGATGTACCCTGTTTCCCCAAAAATAAGACGTAGCATGATTGTCGTGATGGCTGCAATATAAGACCTACCCCCCAAATAAGCCCTAGTTAAAGTCCTTGTAGGTCTTATTTTCAGGGTAGGGCTTATTTGGGGGGGTAGGGCTTATATTGCAGCCATCACTGACAATCACGCTAGGTCTTGTTTTCGGGGAAACAGGGTAGCTGGGATTGGATCTTTGATTGGGGGGGTTAGAGGATATGTGCTAGGGTGTGCTTTGGGAAGGTAGAGGAATTGTGCTGGGGGGTCAAACTTCAAATCTGCCCCCCTCCTTCTACTTCTAGCACTGGTTCTAACCCAAATCAAAGGCCCCCCAGCACACATCCTCTAATCCAAGCCCCCCTCCCTAAAATCACTCCTAGCAGCATAGATGCTATGTTACCTGGTAATGCCCCCCAATCACCATGTCCCCCTCCCTTGCAATATTTCTGTTATTACATACAGTACCTTAGCCACCAGCAGATGCTATAGAGCGGTGTCCCTCTTCCCCCCTGTCTGTGTACTTGAAACGTCAAAGCCAAGGAGGAGGCGGCTATAGTTCGGTCTGCAGTGAGTGCAGGTGGCGGGGAGAGATGTCATTTTGTGATTTTAGTGTGCGGGATGGTCGGATCCCGGGCACCCTGTCTGTCTCTCTCCGCCTCACTCCCTCCTCCCCCACTCTCCCTGCACATCACGTGCAGCTGAGGAGATCCCAGAAGGGAAGGAGGGAGCCACGGCACCGTTACTAGTCTGAGCCTGGTGTCATCCGGGTGCGGGCCGCCCCCCCCAGCGACGCCACTGGCCTAAAATCTCATAGCATAGGCTTTGGGGTTCATGTAAAAGCAGACCTATAATTAAGTGTAATATATGGTTTCTACTAAAAAAAGTCAATCTGAATTTTCATTTTATGTTAGCAGATATTACATAACAAGATGTATAGGTTTTTGGTTATGAGTGAAGCACTAGAGAGAGTTGCAGCAGTATTTTCTCCAGGAAAGGCATTACAGGCATTTTGCTACTCATTATTTATACATCTCATCGCAACTCTTAAAATAGCAGTATATTAATATTTTTGTATAGGGGTTTGCTTTACCTGTAACTTTAATGCCCCCTTGAGGCTGGGTTCACACTGGTCCGACAAACGCTCCGACATTGGGAGCTCATGTCGCATGACGCGTGAAATCCAATGTTTCCCTATGGGAGCCGTCCTAACTGGTCCGACACAAGTCGTTCCGACTTTAGAAAGGCTCCCTGTTCTACTTTGGTCCGACTTTGATCCTACTTCAGCCTATTGACTATCATTGAAGTCGGATCGCCGTCTCGCATGATCCTACTTCGGCACGCGACTTGTGCTCTGATGATCTTGAGGGGGAACTCCGCGCCAAATTTTAAATAAAAAACCGGCATGGGTTCCCCCCAAGAGCATACCAGGCCCTTAGGTCTGGTATGGACCTTGAGGGGAACCCCTACGCCGAAAAAACGGCGTGGGGGTCCCCCCAATCCATACCAGACCCTTATCCGAGCACGCAGCCCGGCCGGTCAGGAATGGGGGTGGGGACGAGCGAGCGCCCCCCCCATCCTGAACCGTACCAGGTCGCATGCCCTCAACATGGGGGGGGTTGGTGCCTTGGGGGAGGGGGCGCACTGTGGCCCCCCCACCCCAAAGCACCTTGTCCCCATGTTGATGAGGACAAGGGCCTCTTCCCGACAACCCTGGCCGTTGGTTGTCGGGGTCTGCGGGCGGGGGGCTTATCGGAATCCGGGAGCCCCCTTTAATAAGGGGGCCCCCAGATCCCAGCCCCCCACCCTATGTGAATGTGTATGGGGTACATCGTACCCCTACCCATTCACCTAGGGAAAGTGTCAATTAAAAATAAACACTACACAGATTTTTAAAGTAATTTATTAGACAGCTCCGGGGGTCTTCTTCCGACTTCGGGGGTCTCTCCGGTTCTTCTCCACGCTCTCCGGATCTTCTGCCGGGCTCCTCCGCTCTCTTCTGCTCTTTTGCCGCTCTTTTGCTATAGCGGAGGAGCCCGGTCTTCAGTCTTCTGCCCTCTTCTCTTCTTCTGATGTTGACACGACGCTCTCTCCGGCTGGAATGCTCTCTGTGCGCTCTGCTATGGCTTATATAGGCGGTGACCCCGCCCCCTTATGCCGTCACAGTCCCTGGGCATGCTGGGACTGTGACGTTTTAGGGGGCGTGGTCATCACCCGATGACCACGCCCCCTTATGCCGTCACAATCCCAGCATGCCCAGGGACTGTGACGGCATAAGGGGGCGGGGTCACCGCCTATATAAGCCATAGCAGAGCGCACAGAGAGCATTCCAGCCGGAGAGAGCGTCGTGTCAACATCAGAAGAAGAGAAGAGGGCAGAAGGCAGAAGACTAAAGACTGAAGACCGGGCTCCTCCGCTATAGCAAAAGAGCAGAAGAGAGCGGAGGAGCCCGGCAGAAGATCCGGAGAGACCCCCGAAGTCGGAAGAAGACCCCCGGAGCTGTCTAATAAATTACTTTAAAAATCTGTGTAGTGTTTTTTTTTTAATTGACACTTTCCCTAGGTTAATGGGTAGGGGTACGATGTACCCCATACTCATTCACATAGGGTGGGGGGCCGGGGTCTGGGGGCCCCCTTATTAAAGGGGGCTCCTGGATTCCGATAAGCCCCCCGCCCGCAGACCCCGACAACCAACGGACAGGGTTGTCGGGAAGAGGCCCTTGTCCTCATCAACATGGGGACAAGGTGCTTTGGGGTGGGGGGGCCGCAGTGTGCCCCCCTCCCCCAAGGCACCAACCCCCCCATGTTGAGGGCATGCGACCTGGTACGGTTCAGGAGGGGGGGTGCGCTCGCCCCCACCCCCATTCCTGTCCGGCCGGGCTGTGTGCTCGGATAAGGGTCTGGCATGGATTTGGGGGGACCCCCACGCTGTTTTTTCGGCGTAGGGGGGTTCCCCTTAAGGTCCATACCAGACCCAAGGGCCTGGTATGTTCTTGGAGGGGGAACCCATGCCGGTTTTTTATTTAAAATTTGGCGTGGAGTTCCCCCTAAAGATTCATACCAAACACAGTGCCGGGCATTGGCGGGGATCCAGGTCGGATCCCCGTTCATTGAAAGTCGGACATATGCCGGCTTCATGTCGCAGGGCAAAGTCGGATCCAAAGTAGGACAGCTGTCGTGTCGCACCAGTGTGAACCCAGCCTGAACCTATTCCTTCCTTGCACATCCTAACGGGGGATTAGTAGTTGAAACACCTTAGAGACCCTTAGCCTATGTTTCCACTAGTGCGTCCCCAAAGTCGCGCGATTTTGCCGCGATTTTTTACCGCGATTTTACCGCGATTTGAAGCAATGCCTGTATCTATGGACCTCAAGTCGCATCAAAGTCGGATCAAAGTAGTGCAGGGACTACTTTGAAGTCACTGCGACTTGAAGTCGCATAGATATGAACGGTACTCATTGGAAATCATGGGAAACAATTTGTCATGCGACTTTTCAGTCCCAAGTCGCATGAAAAGTCGCACTAGTGGAAACAGAGCCTTAAAGACATGTTTGTAAGTTATTTGGCTCCATTACAAATTGGCCCTAGTATGTAAGTGCATGTATATACACTACCGTTCAAAAGTTTGGGGTCACCCAAACAATTTTGTGTTTTCCATGAAAAGTCACACTTATTCACCACCATACGTTGTGAAATGAACAGAAAATAGAGTCAAGACATTGACAAGGTTAGAAATAATGATTTGTATTTGAAATAACATTGTTTTTACATCAAACTTTGCTTTCATCAAAGAATCCTCCTTTTGCAGCAATTACAGCATTGCACACCTTTGGCATTCTAGCTGTTAATTTATTGAGGTAAGCTGGAGAAATTGCACCCCACGCTTCTAGAAGCAGCTCCCACAAGTTGGATTGGTTGGATGGGCACTTCTGGCGTACCATACGGTCAAGCTGCTCCCACAACAGCTCAATGGGGTTCAGATCTGGTGACTGTGCTGGCCACTCCATTACCGATAGAATACCAGCTGCCTGCTTCTGCTGTAAATAGTTCTTGCACAATTTGGAGGTGTGTTTAGGGTCATTGTCCTGTTGTAGGATGAAATTGGCTCCAATCAAGCGCTGTCCACTGGGTATGGCATGGTGTTGCAAAATGGAGTGATAGCCTTCCTTATTCAGAATCCCTTTTACCCTGTACAAAGCTCCCACCTTACCAGCACCAAAGCAACCCCAGACCATCACATTACCTCCACCATGCTTAACAGATGGCGTCAGGCATTCTTCCAGCATCTTTTCATTTGTTCTGCGTCTCACAAACGTTCTTCTTTGTGATCCAAACACCTCAAACTTGGATTCATCCGTCCACAACACTTTTTTCCAGTCTTCCTCTGTCCAATGTCTGTGTTCTTTTGCCCATCTTAATCTTTTTCTTTTATTGGCCAGTCTCAGATATGGCTTTTTCTTTGCCACTCTGCCCTGAAGCCCAAAATCCCGCAGCCGCCTCTTCACTGTAGATGTTGACACTGGTGTTTTGCGGGTACTATTTAATGAAGATGCCAGTTGGGGACCTGTGAGGCGTCTGTTTCTCAAACTAGAGACTCTAATGTGCTTATCTTCTTGCTTAGTTGTGCAACGCGGCCTCCCACTTCTTTTTCTACTCTGGTTAGAGCCTGTTTGTGCTGTCCTCTGAAGGGAGTAGTACACACCGTTGTAGGAAATCTTCAATTTCTTTACAATTTCTCGCATGGAATAGCCTTCATTTCTAAGAACAAGAATAGACTGTCGAGTTTCAGATGAAAGTTCTCTTTTTCTGGCCATTTTGAGCGTTTAATTGACCCCACAAATGTGATGCTCCAGAAACTCAATCTGCTCACAGGAAGGTCAGTTTTGTAGCTTCTGGAAGGAGCTAGACTGTTTTTAGATGTGTGAACATGATTGCACAAGGGTTTGCTAATCATCAATTAGCCTTCTGAGCCAATGAGCAAACACATTGTACCATTAGAACACTGGAGTGATAGTTGCTGGAAATGGGCCTCTATACACCTATGTAGATATTGCACCAAAAACTAGACATTTGCAGTTAGAATAGTCATTTACCACATTAGCAATGTATAGAGTATATTTGTTTAAAGTTAGGACTAGTTTAAAGTTAGCTTCATTTAAAAGTACAGTGCTTTTCCTTCAAAAATAAGGACATTTCAATGTGACCCCAAACTTTTGAACGGTAGTGTATATATATATATATATATATATATATACACACACACAAACTATATTGTCAAAAGTATTGGGACACCTGCCTTTACACTCACGTGGATTTTAATGGCATCCCAGTCTTAGTCCGTAGTGTTCAACATTGAGTTGGCCCACCCTTTGCAGCTATAACAGCTTCAACTCTTCTGGGAAGGCTGTCCACGTGGTTTAGGAGTGTGTCTATGGGAATGTTTGACCGTTCTTCCAGTAGCGCATTTGTGAGGTCAGGCACTGATGTTGGATGAGAAGGCCTGGCTCGCAGTCTCCGCTCTAATTCATCCCAAAGGTGTTTTATCGGCATGAGGTCAGGACTCTGTGCAGGCCAGTCAAGCTCCTCCACCCCAAACTCGCTCATCCATGTCTTTATGGACCTTTCTTTATCTCCCAGACACCCGTTATATCTACAGTATGTATTGCTGCTGCATAAGTGATCTGAATAGCTTTCAAAAAGCTTACATCAACTATAACAATAAATACAGATTATATTCTCTGGACCCAGCCTTTTCTGGTCCGATCGGGCATTCCAGTGTCTATAGGAAAGTGTCCTACAGCCCGAATGAATGTTGGCAGGAAATAAAATAATTGTGAATGTAACAATACTTTATCTGATTGCTGCTGTTTTCCCAGTCACTGGACTTGTCTACTTAGCTCTCCCTCCTCTATTGCCCTAAACAGGAGCAATCATGCAGCTAGTGTGCTTATGTTTGGGGAAAAACTTGCCAAATGATGCTTTGTACATGCACGTCCAACTGTGCAATAATGGCTGTGGCCAACTTGACTCACCAATATCTGAGGCCTACTGGGGTCTTGGATCACAATTCTCGGAATCCAGAGGAAAGCAAATAAAAATCTGGGCAGCATTTCAAACTAGTATTATCCCAAAAGAGGTGAAAATGTCTTCCTGACTCCAAACATAAAGTATTTGTTTTTCTGTATGTTATTCAATTTAACTTGTGGAAGTGGAATAAACATGCTGAATAAACAGCCTCCCCTTGTTCTGTGCTGCCATCCTAATGCTGCGTACACACAGTCGGATTTTCCGACAGGAAATGTTCGATGGGAGCTTGTTGTCAGAACTCCATTGGACTCCATAGGCTCCATCGGACATTTTCCGTCAGAATTTCCGACAAACAAAATTTGAGATCTGGATCTCAAATTTCCCAACAACAAAATCCATTGTCGTAAATTCTGATCGTGTGTACACAATTCCAACGCACAAAATTCCACGCATGCTCAGAATCAAGCATAAGAGCCGCATTGGCTATTGAACTGCATTTTTCTCGGCTCATCGTACGTGTTGTACGTCACCGCATTTTTAACATTCGGAATTTCCAACAAGATTTGTGTGACCGTGTGTATGCAAGACAAGTTTGAGTCAACATCCGTCAGAAAAAAAACATAGATTTTGTTGTCGGAATGTGCGATGATGTGTATGCGGCATAAGTGTATGCACATGCACCGCACTTCCAGGTATCTGGGACCTGGCAGAGAATGGCAGCACATGTGCATGAGCAGCTGAATTCTTGCATGTTTTCACAAAACTCTACCAGGTTCTGGAAGATTGCCACTACACTGCCCAGCGACATTGATGTACAAGAGCACAAATCTGCTGCACATGCACTGCACAGTTGTGGCTTAGTAACATGCTGCCTCCTGGGATAGCTATTACGTAGCAATCCCAGGAAGCGGTGGAGCCAGGCCTAGACGGGAATCCCAGACGTGCTGCTTAGCAACACAAACATACATAGAATGGTAAAAAAATTAAGTTTGTAGCTTTTGTGTAAGAGGGAGGCAGAAGGAAGGGATAAAATTATAAAAAAAAAAAAGTTGCGGTGAGTTTATCTCCACTTCTTATCTTTTTTTTTGATATTTTCAATAACTGGCATTGATGCAAACACATAAGTAGACATTTATAGACAGAAACAATGAAAGGCATTAGATGTTAGAAAGCGTGCAGGCATGATATGATGTCCTGAAGAATTTATACATTGGCTCTGTAAATGTGCATAGTCAGATACTGTTTTCAAGAATGGCTTATTATTTCCCTTCTTAACAAGTCAGCTTATGCAATATCGTGGAAAGAAAGGAAAGGGACAAGAAGGACATGATGGATGTCTGACACCCAGGAAATAATAGGCAGTCATGCTATAAGGCAGAACAAAGCTTTGTAAAGCAAAAGACAAGGCCAAATGAAAAGTGAGGGCAGAAGTAAGGTTGCGGTGTTGAAGTTTACCAAAGAGTGCAAGCAGCCATGGTAGTTGTAAGGGGCTGGAAAAAATATAACTGGAAAGGGCACACGGCTAGGGCACATAGTAAACAATTGTTTGTACCACAACACTGGTGTGACATGTGTTGCATTGCAGTGCAGAAAAATGCTGCGTGTCTTTATTTTTGCACAATGCATTGAACAGCAATATGCGTCACTGCTGCAGCAGCACAACGCACTTTGCTGCTGTTCAGTGAAACTAATGAAGTGTCACTATGTGGACTTCACTCTCCCCATCAACAATGATTATTTTAATCCTCATGCTGCTAGCATTAGTAAATAGATAGGAAGTTATATTCATCAATATATCATATTTACTTGTTTTAAAGTTCTTTTCTTTTACATTTCTACAGTTACTTCCTGGTTTCTTGCCTAGGCAATTGATGTCATACATCCCAGGAGTCTTCAGGAGGGGACGAGAGGAGGAGAGTTTTTTTTTTCAGCTAAGCACTCTCTCCTGCATGCATGTTTGAGCTAAGGGCAGATGTATTCCAGGAAGTAATTGCTACATGAATCACCTGCCCTTACTCAAGATGGCCATGGCCAGAAATACTAGGGGGGTGTTTCTAAGTGATTTCTCAACAAAATAAAGCATGAAGACATGGATGGTTTGGGGAGTTTGCTTTAAAGTGGTTGTACACCCTGTACAAACACTTTTACCTATAGGTAAGCCTATAGTAAGGCTTACCTGTAGGTGCTTGAAATATCTCATAAACCTCCACGGTTTAGGAGACATTTCCGAAAGACCCAAGCACCGATGACTACGGCGCATGCGCACTTTAGGAAGGGCACATCGTGCCGTTTCTAATAGGGGTCATGCCGTGACTGGTGGCATGCGCTGGAGTGACGTCACGCGACTCCGGCCAGTCACAGAGCCGGAGTTTATGGCCCCGGAAGGCAGAGGGGCGAAGATGGATGTTCCCTGCTAGTGGGGACAACGGTGACATTGTGGGCTTCGGTTTCAGGTAAGTGACACATAATGGGCTGCTATGCATTATGCTTTACCTTTGCAGGGAAATAAAGAGGAAGTAAAAGCTACGAGTGTTTACTTCCTCTTTAAAAATTAATTAAACAGTGGTTTTGGTTTGTGGTGCTCAGGTGCAGTGATGATCTGCTTTAAAGTGTATTAAAGTTGTAAAAAAAACAAAAAAAAACAAGCAGTGTTGAAACACGCATCGCAAGGCACAAAGTTCCCTGCCAGAGCTGACACTGCACTAGCTAACACGCTAAAATGCTGCATTTTCCTGTGCAGGTTAGTGTGAACCTAGCCTAAATGAGGCTCAGTATAAAGAACAAAACTGTGCATTGCAGTGACTGGTGGGAAACAATGAAATGCAGGAGGAGTTGCATCATGAAATGAATGGAGGTTGTTGCATTTCAATGTATTTGTCACATCTTTTACATCTCTGTGGTCAGGTGTTCTGTTCATTTGATTGCCTACAAGCCATGTCCTTGAAAATGTAAATACACCTCAGGGCTGGTTTGAAATACATTTAATGCTTTTACATTTCCCTGAATATGATTTGGTGTTTGAAGTTATAAGAGGCTAAAAATTGTTTATTTTGTAAATCAGCACCTCTGTTTGAAGTGCGGACTATATCTGAGATGTAAATCTCCAGCAGTCAGATTGTAACTCCAATATTGTTGAGAAATAAATTCCCTAGAGGTAAGCTGTACATTCCTAGAACACACTTTAATTCAGATCTTTAAGAAAGCAATAGATGAAGCAATTTTCTTTCCTTCCATCATGAGTGGAAGGATAGAAAATCGTTTTATTCCCCCCTCAGTCAATCAGTGTTGATGGGGGAATGCATAGCTCCCAACTGTCCCTGATTTCGAGGGATTGTCTCTGATTTGGAACAAAGTCCCTCTGTCCACCTCCTTTTGGTCTGATCTATATAGTTGTATATAAAATACACTATTTATCCTACAAAAAGTCTTTCCCAGTGCTAAACCTTTCATCAAATTTCTAAATTGCTGCATTTGTACATTTCAAAAGCCAATATAAAGGAATAGTATACAAAAAAAGCACTTGTGGGTTTAACTGATCTTTTTTTGTTGTTGTTGTTGTTGTTGTTTAATTGTCCTTTAAGGGGGTGTAGCAGGGGGTGTGTCCTATGCCTACACACTTTTGCTAAAAGGTGTTCCTCGTTCCTATCTCAAAAAGTTGGGTGGTACAATGCTATTGTATTCTGCCGACAGGCGGTGTGGGAAGCCTTCCTGGCTGCTAGAATACAATGATTACTGCTCACGGCCTGACATACATGGATTGAAAAAGCCAAATATAGTTCCATGTATGGTTAGCTTTACCTGCCTTTGTTTTGCAGATAGTCATATAGGCCTTGACAGTAATATAACTGTTAAGCGGGAGGTTCTGCTTTCACAATATACATACATGATAACTTTAAGGGCTCATTCACACCATACATGCATGAAAACTGATGGGACTAAAGGGAAAACCACGCAGATTTCCCTTGCAGAGACATCAGTTTCACATCAGTTATCATGCACGTTGACATCAGTATTTTTGCGCATCAATTATGTGCCCTATTCACACCAATGTTGATGTCATGTCAGGTTTTTTTCCGTGCAGAAAACTGAATACACGTTGCACATTCCTGCGCAGAAAAAATCTGCATGTTGTGGTGTGAACAGGTCACATAGAGAAATAGTGTTTTTGTTGTGCCCTTGGAGAACGCGTGCAGAAAAACTGATGTCTCTGCACCATGGTGTGAATGAGGCCTCAGTGCTGTAATAAAAATGGCTGCAGCCCAGCATTAGTTGCTGGTTACCTTAAAGTATATTATCAAAGATGACATTTCTATTGCAGGGTATCACTGGAACTTGACCTCAAGCTCTGCGCAGATTTTTGGGAAAAGGCAGTGAGCCAAAGACATCAAAATGCAATTGGGATATGCAGGAAGTACTGTACCCAACGAAAAAAATCTCTTATTATGATTGTAACATATAGAAATTTGAATCTTTTGGCAGTTTCAGAAAGTTATAATTGGCTGCCAACTGAAAGAGATAAGTAATGTTTAATAACATCATCTTACAAAATGGTCAAATGTTTGTGAACCTACAAATGGGCTTTTTGGACAAATCATTCAAAAAACTATTGGCATTATTTGTTCTCTGCTGCTTTGGGAAGGCTTTTCACAAGATTTTGGAGTGTGTCTCTTGAAATTTTGTGGCCATTTGGCTCATTTGAGAGATCAGTTATTGATGTTGAAAGTGAAGAGCTGGCTCGCAATCTGTGTCCCAATTAATCCAAGAAACGTTCAGTAGGGGTGAAGTCTGTGCAGACCACCTGAGTTCCTCAGCACCATCAAAGTCATCAAATCATGTCCTAATGGACCTGTCTTTGTGCATTTGAACTCAATAATCTGGAGTGGTAGCCACATAATTTTGGCCATATATATGTTGTATCAATCTTTTTACAAATGTAGAGTTTTTTTTTATGCATATCTCTGATCAGGTCTACACAAAAAAACTGACACAGGAACTTCACAGGTGCCTGTACATACTGTACCTTTACCCATCTTCTAGGGCAGTGGTTCTCAACCCTGTCCTCAAGTACCCCCAACAGGCCATGTTTTGGGAATTTCTCTTAGATAAAATAGCTGTCCGAAAAATACCAAGCCATTGACTCTGATTTAAAGCACCTGTGCAAGATAAAGGAAAACCTGCAAACATGGCCTGTTGGGGGTACCTGAGGACAGGGTTGAGAACCACTGTTCTAGGGTACACCAGGAGTCCAAAATCCTAGGGAATTTAAACTGCAAGAGCCACTTTTTGCTGTGGTACGTCACTGTAAGCTCACCCTGTGTAGGGGTGTATGGGGCATAGCTCCAAACATGTATCCTTTGGTGGTTATTTATATATGGATTGCCCAGAGCTCTTGATTTCCCGAGTACTTTAGATCAGCCTTTTTCAACCAGGGTTATTCAAGGGTGCGTTTACAAAATGCCTAGAAATCACAACAAACTGGCCAACAATTGGCAAGTGGATCAAGCTTGCCTTTTTGTTACACAAATCCACAGGTATTTATAGTGAACCTTGGGCAACGATATTGCCAGCTGCTGCCATCTTAACAACCAATGATGTCATTGATTGATAAGTAGGACGTTGGGCACCTGCACAGCATCCTTGTTTGCCCCTCCCCCACCTGTCAGCACTGGGGTCATGTTGGCAGAGAAAGGACCTGAGGGAGAAGAGAAACACTAGAATACTAGTCAGTACCAGTTTGCAAAGGTGGAGGAATGAATCACTCTAATGCTGGGTGATCAGCATGCGTGGATGCTGCTATAATATTTAAAACTATTAGTTTCGTTTTTACATTTTAGAATGGGGTGCCTTGAGGTTGTGTATAAATTTAAAGGGTGCTTTGGCTGAAAAAAGGTTGAGAAACACTGCTCTAGATAATGAAAGGGTACATGTGCATATCCATTGGTTCCTATTTGTTATGGTCTAGCTTGTACTTCTTTGGATGGCTACAGGTATACTTTGAAGTAATGCATAAATGCATTTTACATTTACAAGAATAATATCATTTAAAAAAACACAACAACAGAAAACATATCCACAAAATATCTGTTTGGTCTTGTGTAAATGTTTTGTAGTCGTTTTGTGCTTAGTGATGTAAAGCTGCTCATGAAAAAAAGCCCCAGGCTAGTCAGACTTTTACTTTTTTGTTTTCTTCACAGCAGTCACCTTTTTTGTCTGCTGCTGCAAAGTAATTAGAGGAAACCACCATTTACAACACCCCATAGGGAAAAGAAGGGGTGTGCCTGTCTTAAGGCCCCCCTTCCCTAATGGGATCATGGCGGTTGGGAAGTTTCAAGTCCCCCATTCAGTTTAAAATCAATGGGGGGGGGGGGGGGGGGGGCTTGTGATAGGTCAAGAAGGGTCACATGGGAAGAACCTTCTGGAAGCTGCGGAAGGGTCAGCTGTGATAGGTGGAGAGAGGTCAGCTGGCCCTTTGGAAACTTCTAGAAGCAGAATGAGCCCCTATTTAAAGAGATAGCTGAGGAGAATCGTTACCAGTCGCCAGAGGATCCAGAGGAGCTCAACCCCCTCCCCCGGCGTGGCCTTTTTATGTGGTAGGTCCCTAGAAAAGGGACAGTTATTGAACTGGATTTAATGTATTTTACAGCTCGAGCCTTAATGACTGAGCTGGTTTTGTTGGTTTTAAACAGTTGATAATATGATAAGGTCTGAATGTGATAAAATATGATGAATTATATATTACAAGATATATTTTGTGAAAACCAATAAATAAGGCCACGGCCATTTTCATCCAACTGGTGTCAATTGTTTGTTATTTGCATGTCTGGATTCCAATACCGCCTGTGATCCCATTGTTTACTCATTTAAATCAGAAGAGAGATCATTTGGCTGACACCAAATGGAAAACTGCTAATAAGTTAACAGCTTTACTTCACAAAATAGCAGCATGTTATATACGAGTCAGAAACTAGGCCAAACAAATAGGCTGTACTATCTAGCTATGTCATTTAATATGTTAGTTTAACTAAAGCTTATTTAAGGTTGTTGCTAGCGTATTTTGTACTCGGCAGCTTCCTGGCCCCCCTTTTGTCTGTTTCAGGTACCCTCCTTGCTGTATCCAAGCAGGATTCATCTATCAGCTATCACCAGGCAGATCAGCTAGTTGCATGTCAATCTTTGATTGGCCCTGGACTTTTGGATGGAAACACTGTCATCCAACCAGGATTCTGGCTCACTTTTAAAGCCCCGTACACACGATCAGAATATCATACAAAACATACAGCTTTCGAAGCGATTCTACGACAATCTGATCGGTAGTAAACAGCTTACATCCCAAATTTTCAGAAGGGACAAACACAAAACTTTTTTTGTACGAAACCAGATCGTACGATTTTCGTTTAATCAGTACAGTATTCGTCTGAAAATACAATATAAATACATTACATCACTTCCGAAATGTTATTCTGTCGTACAAGAATTTTCATACTTTAGTAACCTATTAATTTTTGATATGAAGACTAGCATGCAAAAACAAATGGACGATCATTCGTCCAATAATCTCATTGTGTGTACTAGGCTTTAGGGTCCAAGCACACTAGGAGCAGAAAAACAATGCCAGAACTTCTGGCAGAAAAAGAGGCATTAAAAATGTTAGTGGCTCGTATTGCAAAGAGTTTAAGAGAGTTTATGGGCATTTGCTTTTATAATCTTTTTTTTTTTCAAAACATTTCCCTCTACTCATTTTTCAATGTACACTTGCTGACGTTTAGGAGCATTTAGCATTTTTTTCTGCCTGAAAACTCCTCTCAAAAACGCACTTGTGATGTGTTTTTTTTTTCTGCCTTTAAACTCTTGAAATATGCCTCTAATGTGCCTGGGCACATTAATATTGAACATTGAGCTGTTTCTGCAGGCAGGAGAAAAAAATGCAAAACTGTGTTTTTCAAGCCCAGTGTGCGTGTACCCTTAATATCCTTTCTCTGGAGTATCTGTCAGCAGATTGATTTTCAACAAGCCATCCCGCCCTCCCTTCCCTTTGTCATGGTTATTCTTTGTTGGGGGTATTGTCGCCCACTATTTTGGGTGGACATTGCAATTAAAGACTTTAATAGACTGTTTAATTCAGCTCGCGTTTGGGGGCGCGGTTTTGGTGTTTGGTATTTATTCCAAAAAAGTTTGGTTTGTTTGTGGTTATAAAGTTTAAAGAAACGTTATTGATTTTACTTATGTGTTTTTAACCCCAATAAAGGGCCACAGCCTAATATGAGTATTTTCCTAAAAAATTGTCTTTTCTGGTTTTATTTAATTACATTTCTTAAGGGGGTACCTATGGGATCTGCAATTGTCTACCTCAGACCTATAGAATACAGTAACTATGAAAATACAGTGTGGAAAATATGAGCCACAAACATGAGGTAATCTTGCTGTGAATATCGAGGGCGGGGCAGTAAAGGTTAAAGCCACCTATGTGCAAAAAAGATTCCAACTATGAAAAAATACGTTTGTACAATAAATGTTTTCTCAGACATGTAGAATTGAATTGACCGAACATGCATGTTTGTCTCTGTGGTGTAGGAGGGGGACAACCAACAGATTTCCTGATCAGAACATAACTGTTTAATATAGGCAATATTAATTTCAGGTGTATGAAAGCATAAAACAATATGCAAAATGCAGTAACCTATAACAGCAAATCAGGACCTTTCTTTGCTTTGGCTAATGAAAAATTAAACCTAGTTGCAGTTGGGGTTATTGTGTTTGCACTAAATAAATAAACCCATACATGTACTGTAAATTATCCTTTATATTGGTGTTTGAACATTTCTTAATGTCCATATGCATGGGAAACAAAATATTTATTAGAATTATCATATTAATATTATCATATTATCATGTCATATTCAAACTACATTCTGTATATACACAGAAAGTTCACAATGATCCTCAAGATTCTTACTTTTTTTCTCTGTAAACCTTCTCCAGTCCTAAACTCCTCATTTATGTATTTTATGGGCCCCTTAAAATAAGTATGTTTAGCACTTATACTAATACTTTTTATTAAAGAAATTGGTTTATCAGTTATGCTGGGTGCACAGCATCATAACAACATGTGTCCTTCTGCAACTCTCAATGCTTTAATGGTGCAGAGACTATTTATAGGGGGCAGGGGCTCTAGAGCCCTCTCCTCCCGTGTCCTTTATCCCATAGAGGTGAAGACACTAGCTTGAATTCCAGAGGTGTTGACATAACAGTTGAGTACCCTGAACTTTAGCACCCTGCCTCTTCATTGTCTTGTTACTGACTACTATATGCAACTGTGAAAAAAGTTTCTCGCGCTGCTTGTCATCAAAATTTCCTGTCCCCTACTTTGGCTAGCAAACCACAGGTAATGCAACCTGAAGAGGAACTGCTTTAAAGAAAATATTTGACCAAATCAACATGAGTATTTTTTTTACTGGCAATCCCCAATATCATATGAACTAATTTACATACTAAAATACTATATGTTAAACATTATTTGAGATTTACACACTGTACGCTGTGCTGTACATTACATACTGACTGCTGCACTTCAAGTATACAGAGTGGTCATGATTGCCAATGTATAGCACTACGTATGGGGTGCAGTGGTTAGGTATATGTCATGAACAACATAGCGTACAGAACACAGGGCTCGGGATTATGTAAGGTACACCCTATGGTACAAAATGTAGTGCTTAAGGATATGTAGCAAACAATTCAGTGTACAGAGTGCAGCAACAATAAATATGGGATATGTAGCATACTGCAAGGCATACAGAGAATGACAGTCAGCAGTATGTATTCTACACAGTACATTACATAATCCTGAACACTGTACTCAGTATGCTATGCTGTACATTATATACTCCTGACCACTGCACTTTGTATGTTGTGCTGTAAATTACATGCCTAACCACTAAACTCGGTAAGCTGTAAGTTGCCCACTCCTGACTACTGCACTCTCAACATGCAGAGTGCAGAGAGAAAAGGTACTTAACACACAGCTCAGAGTGCTGGCATTCGGGCAAAACCGCACTAAAAGCACAAAAAGCTCCCCTCCCCAGGTAAAAATCCCCAAAAAGGCATCATCCACCTCTGCATCTCTCATCCACTGCTCACCTCTTCAACTCTGGCATTACTCAGCTTTGCACCACTCAGCTCTGTAATGCTCTATACCCCTCAGCTCTGCACTCCTCTTGCACCACTCAGCTATGCCCCTATAACCTCTGCACCCCTCTTGCACTATTCATCAATGCACCAAGGCTTGCTCAGCTCACCT
This sequence comes from Lithobates septentrionalis, assembly GCA_037952835.1. Taxonomy (NCBI): domain Eukaryota; kingdom Metazoa; phylum Chordata; class Amphibia; order Anura; family Ranidae; genus Lithobates; species Lithobates septentrionalis. The sequence goes on along the minus strand of JBBDGP010000735.1, from coordinate 3,043,720 downwards.
CTGCACACCTCTTAAATGGCTCTCACTTCAGCACATCTCCTTCATGTTAGAAAATAATTATTTAGGGTGGAGTTACAATGCACTGCTTGCTGGCTTGTGTCCATGCCACTGTCTGTTTTTTCTAAGTGGAGTTGGGGCCAGAAATAACATAAATTGAGTGATGGGGGTAGCCTCGGCACCTGGGGTACCGGTCAAGAGATTTGGGGCAGATGCTTGGCCGTCATGCCAAATCAAAGTTTTCAGTTTCTGAGTCACTGACCCTGAATAAGTTTGAAAATCAAAAGTTGTGACTTTGTGTGCTATCACATTTATGTAGTTGAAAATTTTGTTTTAATGCTTGAAAATTTGATTTAACATACATTTTATAGCATGTGCATTTATTAAATTACAAATGTGTTTGTCAGGGCTGGGCTCAGCCCTTCCTTCTCTGAGCTGGCCGCTTAGCTGTCTGCTAATTGCCAGCTCCTATCTCTCCACAGTGACTCACCTGTTGATGATATCCTGCTCGTCAGTCCTGCCCACTTAAGCCATCCAGCCCAGATAATCTCTGCCTTCGCCTTGGTCACATCTCTAGAGATGCTCTCCTGTGTTCCTGATAAAGACTTGCTAGGCTGACATTTCTTCTGGCTCCAGATCCTGCCTGCTGTTCTACTATGCTCATCGCTGGCTCCCTGGCGTTTTGGCTTGTCTAACTACCTGTTCCGGTTCCTGAACTCTGGCTATGTTTTGACTATGTTTACTCTGTTTACTTTTTTTTATTATTATTAAACAAGTGAGATTTAATGATACTTCTGTCTTAGTCTGATTCATGGTTTCTGACAGTGTTGCATTTTTGAAAGCATTTCAATGAAATGCAAGTTTTTTTTTACCCACACCACGCTAAAATGAGAATGGTTTTCGGAAGAATGATACTTACTGGTATTTTACATGCATCAAACATCTGCAAATACACATTTCATGTACATTTCTGGTCTGACTTGAGTCTTCCAAGAGCTTCAGACAGCAACTGTACAAATATCCTAGTGTTGTTTGATAAAGGATGTGAAGGTCCCTCTACAGTAATTCAACAGTGGTTTCTCAAACCAAAATGTGAGTTCTCATGAGGGCAATATTAACTGGCCTTTGAGGTCCTGGGTTATTTTAAGTAAATTAAAGTACACTGTCATGCATTTGGACTTCTAGCCTACAGTATGGGTGAACTGCTGTCCTACTGAAGTTGCTTAACCACTTCAATACCCGCCTATAGTAAAATGACGTCCTCCTCTTTGTGGGGTGATATCTGAATAATGCTTGCAGCTAGATGCATCATTCAGATATCATTCTTTTCAGCTGCCGATTCTGTGCACGATAAGAACGATCATAGCGGCAGTTCCGCCGCTTGATCGTTCTTATAGGCGACGGGAGGGGACGTCCCCCCCCTCCCGCCGCCATCCGGTGCTTCTCCGGGCTCTCCCGTGCCATCGGGGACCCGGAGAATGAATCGGCCGGCGCCGGATGTTGACGATAGAGATGACTGGTGACCAGATGGTCACCAGTCATCTCTATGACCGTGGGAGGCCCGGGCGCGTCGTTATGACGTCACGCCCGGGTACCCGGAACTAACCGAAGCCGCGATCGCGGCTGTCAGCATGAGATCGGTAAATTTTTTTTTTTCGATCTCATGCTTTCCAGCCTAGAGGAGAGATGTGGGGTCTTATTGACCCCACATCTCTCCATAAAGAGGACCTGTCACATAGATTCCTATTACAAGGGATGTTTACATTCCTTGTAATAGGAATAAAAGTAATTAAAAAAAAAAAAGTGTTAAAAAAAGTGTAAAAATAAAAAAAATGAAGTAAAAAAAAAAATTAAATAATAAAATTTTTTTTTTAAAACGCCCCTGTCCCCGATAGCTCGCGATCAGAAGCGAACGCACACGTAAGTCCCGCCCACATATGTAAACGCCGCTCAAACCACACATGTGAGGTATCGCCGCGTGCGTTAGGGCGTGTGCAACAATTCTAGCACTAGACCTCCTCTGTAACTCTAAACTGGTAACCTGTAAAAAATTTTAAAGCGTCGCCTATGGAGATTTTTAAGTAATGAAGTTTGGCGCCATTCCGTGATTGTGCGCAATTTTAAAGCGTGACATGTTAGGTATCCATTTACTCGGCGTAACATCGTCTTTCACATTATACAAAAAAATTGGGCAAACTTTACTGTTTTGTTATTTTTTAATTCATGAAACCGTTTTTTTTCCAAAAAAAAGGCGTTTGAAAAATTTTTGCGCAAATACCGTGTGAGATAAAAAGTTGCAATGACCGCCATTTTATTCCCTAGGGTGTCTGCTAAAAAAACATATATAATGTTTGGGGGTTCTGAGTAATTTTCTAGCAAAAAAATAATGATTTTTACATGAAGTAGAGAAATGCCAGAATAGGCCCGGTATTGAAGCGGTTAAATAATTTTAGCACCAATAACACTTGGAAGAGCCAATAGCGGCTTTCTTCTTCAGCATAATTTCTGCCTGCTTGATGTCAGTAACAACTGGTACCAATGATCATAAGCTGTAGTATATTGACCACCAGTGTAAGAGGGCCATTCTCCATTGGCCACCAATTGTGACATGGGGACACACTCAGGTGGTAGCTCTATGACAGGGAGGCACTGTACAACACTGGATTACTGGTCCTATGTTTATTTTCATGTATGGTATTAACTGAAAAGAGCTTCACTTCAGCAGTGAAAACAAAGAAACAAAGTCCTGCTTACTTCAGCAAATACATCAATTCATTTAGTAGGCTTTTGCTCAGCCTGAGCAAACTCACAGTTTGGTAGGTGAAACCTCCACATGCTCTTGCACAGATCTCACTGTTCACCCTCCACAGACAGACTTTTTAAAAGTGACTGTATATACACTGACTATCAATGTAACAGAGCCATCTACACAGGCCACCAATATAAATGGGACATTCACAATGAATAGCAATGTAAAAGGGGCATTTATACTGACGTAACAGGACAATTTACACTGACCTTCAATGTACAGGCGCATTTGCACTGACCACTGAGATTTTACATTGACTCCCAATGTGATAATGGAAGGTAAAAAGCCAGGAGGTAAATGTAAAGGGGAGTTTCAGATTGTTAATGGCAGCTGATGGTAGCAAAATATGGGGCAGAGTGGTAATAGAGTGGAAATCTACCAATGGGGACACTAGTTCTGGTGACCTGGGGGGCCCCAATGGATTCCCTTTTGCAGGGATTTCTTCTCACTTTCTGTTTGGCTATGGGACAGGAAGTGAAGCAAAATCTTCAAAATAGGACACAGATAGCAGAAATAAACCTTACAGGGGTGTTATAACCCTCCCTTATTCCACCCTTTCTCAACCCGGTGTGCTGTGGCACACTGGGGTGCCGGGGGATCATGGTAGAGAAGGTCTGTCAGACGAGCACGATCTCCCGCCAAACTGTACATCATCACTGTAAGGGAGCTCCGTCAGCCTCAAAAAAGTGAAAGTAAAGGGAGGGGGAGTGTGTTGTGCTCTCTGCTTCCCCATGCAGTGTGAGGAAAAGTACTGTACTAGAATTTAAAGGGCTTTATACATGTGTATGTGTGTGGATGTATGTGTGTACGTGTGTGTGTGTACATGTCTGTGTGTGTATGCGTGTACGTGTGAGTGTATGTGTGTATGTACATGTACATGTGTCTGTGTGTGTGTGTGTGTGTGTGCATGTGTCTGTGTGTGTGTGTGTGTACATGTGCCTGTATGTGTGTACATGTGTCTGTGTGTACACGTGTGTCTGTATACATGTGTCTGTATGTGTGTCCATGTGTCTGTATGTGTGTGCATGTGTTTCTACATGTGTTTGTATGTGTGTATCGGTGTGCACATATGTATGTATGTGCACATGTATATGTGTGCGCATTTGTCTGTATGTGTGTGTTTGTACATGTGTTTGTATGTGTGTGTGTGTTTGTACATGTGTTTGTATGTGTGTGTTTATATGTATGTGTGTATGTATGTTGCTTTTAATCCTAAACTTCTATACCTGTACCATCATAGCTGCTTTTTTAGGGCTTGCTTGTGATAGCAGCGCAGACTGCTGCTCCTCTGAAAAGCAATCCATGGTCAGATCACTTTTTAGAGGCATTTGGCAGGCAGTAAAGAGGCAATATGTGGCCTCCTCACCTCCTGTTTTAAGCACGTAAATGCAGTATCATCATACCGCAGACATGCAATGCGGGGTGGTTGCAGTGCAGCCCCATTCACCCTGGGTATACCTCCAGCTGCAGCCACAACATGTGTACACCCCCAGCTGCTGCATCTACAGCTAGAAGGGGAGCAGTTGGGGGGTAAACAAAGAAAAAATCTTGCGAGCCACAATGTTCCTATGCTTAATAAACCAGCAGCAACAAGTTGTTATATACCACAGGTATATCAAAGATGAATATCTAGCAGCAGACGCAGTTCACGTACTCATAACCGTGCGTAAAACCATAACATAAGAAAATTTGCGTTGCGCTTGATTATATGTCATACAGAGAAATATCCTAAAACCTTAAAAAAAATTTTTTTATATATACCTCACTATTCACATCCATTGTGCATAATTGTGCTGAAAAAATAGTTATTTAAAATAAAACTAAGAGATATCCAAACACTCCTGTGGAAAAGTAAATGGTATCACTTCTATGCAATGTGCATATGTATAAACCTGTGGACAATCAATATAAAGTGCATATAGTGCCAAAGTATATATATATACAATCGTGCATAAAAAATATATTAAAGAGGTGACTGAAAACATAGAAAAACATGCACTGCTTCATATAACGTGCAACATGCAAACGTCAAAAAAACGCAAACTGCGTTTAAATAGCCGTGATTCAAAGTTCTTATATAAGTGTCCCAAAGTTAAAACTAAAAAGTGCTTCCGTGTCCATAAATATCCATAGACGTCCAAGTCATCCAATGTGCTGAATTCCAGTGCTTTAAACAATAATAGTGTGCCACAGTGCCCCCCCACAGTGGTTGCGCTCACCTTAGAGCGTGTGACACAGCGTTTAACTTGTGTCAAAACACGCTATGTAGCCACCCCCTGGGCTATATGCGGTAAGCTAGATCGATCTCCACTCTGGGTCAGTTAGGCTCCATAGACATCAATCATGAAAACAAGGAGAGACTATATAGTGTAATTCCACTTAAAAACGTTTATTCCAACAAGACAACTTTCCCAACAGGGGGGTACTCACATTTCGTGGGTGCTGTTGTGCACCAAACAATCAAAAAAGCTCCGAAGGGTATACTGTGTGGTCTGCCGCGGGGTATGTGCTTTTCCCGGCTCAGCTGTTCGCTATTCCGCTGTACGCTGCTCGCTCCGTCCTGGCCCCTCCCCTACGCGTGTTCGACACAGGGAGTCACGTGTCTTCATCAGGGGGATGTAATTGGACGGGCGCTCTATCTCTTAAATACTCTCCCGGCGGCCATTTTCCCTAAGATCTCAGACTACTAGGTCAAAATCCTATTTGTGGTGGAGGGTCTGTTAGACACAGTGTCTTTCGTTTGAGCTGTTTTTAGCGTCACGTATAAGATAGAGTAATGTAGCCTGCTGACTAGTAGTCTGAGATCTTAGGGAAAATGGCCGCCGGGAGAGTATTTAAGAGATAGAGCGCCCGTCCAATTACATCCCCCTGATGAAGACACGTGACTCCCTGTGTCGAACACGCGTAGGGGAGGGGCCAGGACGGAGCGAGCAGCGTACAGCGGAATAGCGAACAGCTGAGCCGGGAAAAGCACATACCCCGCGGCAGACCACACAGTATACCCTTCGGAGCTTTTTTGATTGTTTGGTGCACAACAGCACCCACGAAATGTGAGTACCCCCTTGTGGGAAAGTTGTCTTGTTGGAATAAACATTTTTAAGTGGAATTACCCTATATAGTCTCTCCTTGTTTTCATGATTGATGTCTATGGAGCCTAACTGACCCAGAGTGGAGATCGATCTAGCTTACCGCATATAGCCCAGGGGGTGGCTACATAGCGTGTTTTGACACAAGTTAAACGCTGTGTCACACGCTCTAAGGTGAGCGCAACCACTGTGGGGGGGGGCACTGTGGCACACTATTATTGTTTAAAGCACTGGAATTCAGCACATTGGATGACTTGGACGTCTATGGATATTTATGGACACGGAAGCACTTTTTAGTTTTAACTTTGGGACACTTATATAAGAACTTTGAATCACGGCTATTTAAACGCAGTTTGCGTTTTTTTGACGTTTGCATGTTGCACGTTATATGAAGCAGTGCATGTTTTTCTATGTTTTCAGTCACCTCTTTAATATATTTTTTATGCACGATTGTATATATATACTTTGGCACTATATGCACTTTATATTGATTGTCCACAGGTTTATACATATGCACATTGCATAGAAGTGATACCATTTACTTTTCCACAGGAGTGTTTGGATATCTCTTAGTTTTATTTTAAATAACTATTTTTTCAGCACAATTATGCACAATGGATGTGAATAGTGAGGTATATATAAAAAAATTTTTTTTAAGGTTTTAGGATATTTCTCTGTATGACATATAATCAAGCGCAACGCAAATTTTCTTATGTTATAGTTGGGGGGTAAAAACAGCTCAACCATGTGGTTTTACCACCCCTTCAACCTGACATGTGATATTTTATTTCCCTAGTGGGTAAATTTTACATTTTGACTGCTTGGAAGAGCCTAGCAGTGGATCTAGTGATGATGAAATGTAAACTATTGTGGATAATGATTAACAAAAAGATGGTTAGCATTTTACTTGACCCTATTGCAAGGTTTGAGAGGGTCTGGAACCCATGGATAAGCTATTTACAGTCCCCTTTTTAAGAATGTTGTCTATGCCAGCTGGGTCTAGAATCCAGGCAGACTATTTTCTATTTTCTAGCTCTCTTTCTTCTCTCTTTTCTTATTCTTTTTTCTTTTTTTTTACCTTTCTGTGAAAGGATGACCTCTCATCATTCATTAAGGGTCGTACTGTATTATGATGGTCATGTTTTGGTTATACCATGTTGTGCATCAGCCCACTCGATTCTTATTCATTGACTTAGAGCTTGTACTTCTTAGCTTTCAATTTGCTTATTTTTTGGTTGTTTTCTGGCGTTATATTTCAACCTTTATATGTTTATTGTACCCATCCTGTCAGTACCTGTCACATGTATCCTTCAATTACGTCTCACCTGCGTTGCGGGATTTACTTGAATCTGCCATCAGCTGAATTGTTATCCTATTAACCACTTCAGCCCCGGAAGAGTTGGCTCCTCAATGACCAGAGCACTTTTTACAATTTGGCACTGTGCTGCTTTAACTGGTAATTGCGCGGTCATGCAATGTTGTACCCAAACAAAATTTGCGTCCTTTTTTCCCCACAAATAGAGCTTTCTTTTGATGGTATTTGATTGCCTCTGCGATTTTTATTTTTTGTGATTTAAATGGAAAAAGATTGAAAATTTAGAAAAATAATGATATTAACTACTTTTCGTTATTAAAAAAATCCAATAAACTAAATTTTAGTCATGCATTTAGGCCAAAATGTATTCAGTCACATGTCTTTGGTAAAAAAAATGTCAATAAGCGTATATTTATTGGTTTGCGCAAAAATTATAGCGTCTACAAACTTGGATAAATTTTCTGGAATTTACGCAGCTTTTAGTTTATGGCTGCCTATCTCATTCTTGAGGTGCTAAAATGGCAGGGCAGTACAACCCCTCCCCCCCCCAAAATGACCCCATTTTGGAAAGTAGACACCCCAAGGACATTGCTGACAGGCATGTTGAGCCCATTGAATTTTTTTTTTTTGTCACAAGTGATTGAAAAATGACAAAATCACCATTTTACGCCCTTAGAAAGCCTGAAGGCGGTGATTGGTTTTTGGGGTCCTGTACACGGCTAGACTCCCAAAAAGTCTCACACATGTGGTATCCCCGTACTCAGAATGTATTTTGGGGTGCAATTCTACATGCCCATGGCATGTTTGAACAATGTATCCTTTAGTGACAAATTTGTGAAAAAAAAAGTTTGTAATTTTCCCGCAACTTGTGGCATTCCATGGACTCAACATGCCTCTCAGCAAATAGCTTGGGGTGTCTTCTTTCCAAAATGGAGTCATTTGGGGGGGGGGGTGCTATCTTGGCATTTTATGGCCTTTGAAACTGTGATAGGTAGTGAGGAGTGAAATCAAAAATTTACACCCTTAGAAATCCTGAAGGCGGTGCTTGGTTTTCGGGGTCCTGTACGCGGCTAGACTCCCAAAAATTCTCACACATGTGGTATCCTCGTACTCAGGAGAAGCAGCAGAATGTATTTTGGGGTGTAATTGCAAAATACTCACCATGCCTCTTAGTAAATACCTTGGGGTGTCTACTTTCCAAAATGGGGCCATTTTGTGGGGGTTTTGTGCTATCTTGACATTTCAGGGCCTCCGTAACTGTGATAGGTAGTGAGGAAGTGAAATCACCATTTTACGCCCTTAGAAAGCCTCAAGGCGGTGATTGGTTTTCGGGGTCCTGTACACAGCTAGGCTCCCAAAAAGTCTCACACATGGTATCCTCGTACTCAGGAGAAGCAGAAGAATGTATTTTGGGGTGTAATTCCACATATGCCCATGGCATGTTTGAGTAATATATCATTTAGTGACAACTTTGTGCAAAAAAAAAAAAGTTTGTAATTTTCCCAAAACTTGTGGCACAATATAAAATATTCCATGGACTCAACATGCCTATCAGCAAATAGCTTGGGGTGTCTACTTTCCAAAAAAGGGTCATTGGGGGGGGGGAGGGTTTGAACTGTCCTGGCATTTTATGCACAACATTAGAAGCTTATGTCACACATCAACCACTCTTCTAACCACTTGAAGACAAAGCCCTTTCTGACACTTTTTGTTTACATGAAAAAATATTTTGTTTTTGCTTGAAAATTACTTTGAGCCCCCAAACATTATATATTTTTTTAAAGCAAAGGCCCTACAGATTAAAATCTTTAATTTTTTTTTTCACGTATTATTTGCGCAGCAATTTTTGAAATAGAATTGTTTTTGGAAAAAAACACTTTTTTAAATTTTAATGCACTAAAACACAGTATATTGCCCAAATGTTTGATGAAATAAAAAAGATGATCTTATGCCGAGTACATGGATACCAAACACGACATGCTTTAAAATTGCGCTCAAATGTGCAGCGGCAACAAACTACATCCATTTTTAAAAAGCCTTTAAAATCCTTTACAGGTTACCACTTTAGATTTACAGAGGAGGTCTACTGCTAAAATTACTGCCCTCGATCTGACCTTCGTGGTGATACCTCATATGCATGGTGCAATTGCTGTTTACATATGACACCAGACTGATGCTTGCGTTCGCCTTTGCGTATGAGCTTTTTTTAAAAAAAATTGGGGTCTATTAGATCCTAGATCTCTCCTCTGCCCTCAAAGCATCTGACCACACCAAGATCGGTGTGATAAAATGCTTTCCCAATTTTCCAATGGCGCTGTTTATATCTGGCGAAACCTAAGTCATGAAATTAGCATAGCTTCAATGAGCTCTATGGTCAGCTGGCGGAACCACCAGCTGCATTCTCAGGTTCCCTGTTGGGACAGGAGAGCCTGAGAAAACCATGGAAGATGGTGGAAAGTGGGGGGGGGCGTTCCCCCCCACTGCTTATAAAAGCAGTCTAGAGGCTAGTTAGCCACTAGGATTGCTTTTTACATGAAAGCCAACCACTGGCTGAAAATAATGATACCAAGATGATACCTAAACCTGCAGGCATCATTCTGGTATAACCACTCACGGTCCAGCAACATACCAGTACGTTGCTGGTCCTTGTTGGGCATATATTGTAATGTACTTTTTTTCATGCAACCTGTGGGCTTAACGAAAAAAAGAGATTGATCGGTGGGTATGCCCACCATTAGAATACCACCCTTCATCCACCCACTTGTAATGATGGGCATACATGCACCATTTTTCTTTTAACTGTGTTGGTGAAATCACCTCCTAAAGCGCTGGAGTCACTGATTTACTTATCGTGGGAGCAAACACTGTTGCTGTCAAGATAAGTAAATCAGCGCTGCAAGTGAATGGCGTACCTGCTAAGCAAGTGATGGTTAACAATAAAACAAAGTAACATTACAGTATAGCAGTAAGACATACCATACCTGCAAAGCAAATACAATAAAACATAGTAAAAATAAAACATTTTTAACGCAATCTGTGCCTAAAAAAAATATATGCCTAAGCATAGGCATATAGGTATATAGGCATAGGTTATGTTGCCCATGCTTCGGCATATATGCTCTTTTTTTTTAACTGTGGTGGTGAAATCACCTCCTAAAGCGCTGGAGTCACGGCTTTACGTATCGTGGGAGAAACCGCTGTTGCTGTCAGAATAAATAAACCTGTGCTGCAGCTGAATGGCGTACCTGCTAAGCAAATGATGGTTAACAATAAAACAAAGTAACATTACAGTATAACAGTAAGACATAGCATACCTGCAAAGCAAATACAATAAAACATAGTAAAGATGAAACATTATAGTTCTAAAATACAAGAACAATAGAGATCGAACAATAGAGTGGACAATAGGGAGTCAACATAAGAGAGAGAACAATAGAGAGAAAAGAAAAATAAAATCACATCTATTTTTGGCTTTTTTATTTTTTTTATGCACTTTTATATAAACTGTAAACTGTAAACGGTCCAGGTTAGGGTCTCCCAAAATGTGCTGGCCATCTCATCTTTCGAGACCCTGTGTAAGTGTGCCTTAGGACTGTGTAGTGCTATACCCTACGCTAATACTCCACTAGTGTGTGATAGCGTTTGAAACAGTCACTGACCAGGATGGTCAGGACAGGAGGGACAATAAAAGCGGGTGTCACGCCTAAAACAATGTTTTTTGCAGACACGACATCTTCTTTGGGGTGTTCTGTGGGGGTGTTCTGTAGGCATGGGCACCAGGGAGGACATACCGGAAAATGCCTCTCATGCAGCCGGCTCACTGCATTTGCGTTGGGAAGGTGGGCCATAGCATCGTCTGGAAACAGAAGGGCTGTGATGATCTCTTCCAGGAATTTTAGGAAGGATCCAGTTCATCCTGAAGCTTTGTATAGCACAAAAGCATTCAGCAGAGTCAATTGGAATAAATATATTACAGACACTTTTTTATACCAGCGTCTGGCCTTACGGGCAATTAGGTACGGCGCCAACAACTGGTCGTTGAGGTCCACCCCTCCCATGTTGAGGTTGTATTAGTGGACACAGAGGGGTTTCTCCACAACACTATTACATTTCAAGCAGACTCTCTCCCCCTTTCTAAATCGGGAATCTACAAGCCGTTGGGGGAAGCCCCGGCGATTAGATCGCACAGCGCCACATGCACCAATTCCACAATCAAAAAGGTGACTAAAAAGTGGCATGCTTGTGTAATAATTGTCCACGTACAAGTGGTACCCCTTTCCGAATAAGGGTGAGACCATGTCCCACACAATCTTACCAGCGCTCCCTATGTAGTCTGGGCAGTTCTCCGGCTCCAGACTATCTCTTCCCTCGTAAACCATAAAACTATATTTATAGCCTGTTGTCCTGTCACAGAGCTTATACCTTGACCCTATATCTGGCACGCTTGCTGGGAAGATAATGTTTGATAGACGTGCGGCCAGAAAACTTAATCAGGGACTCATCAACACAGACAACTTGATCAGGAGTAAACAAGGCTGCAAACTGCTGGTTGAAGTGGCTTACGAGGGGCCGAATTTTGTGGAGCCAATCGTATCTAGGATCAGCCCCGAGGACGACAGAGTTCATTGTCATTGAAATGCATGAACCGCAAGATCTGCTCGTATCTTGTCCTGGTCATGGAGGCAGAGAACACGGGCATATGGTAAATTGGGTCAGTGGACCAATACGACCGCAACTCACTCTTTTTAGTTATGCCCATGAGGAGGGATAGGCCCAGGAATGTCTTAAATTCAGAAACCGTAATAGGTTTCCAATCTCTGGCAAGGGTCAACTGGGGATTAGCGGCGATGAATTGACCAGCATACAAAATGCTTTGGTCCACAATAAATCTATAGAGATCTTCCGTGAAAAACAGCGAATAAAAATCAAGTGACGTAAAGTCAACCGTTTCCACCTGAATTCCGGGTTGGCCAGTGAATGGGGGAAGTACGGGTGCTGCAGAAGTGGTGGGCTCCCAATTCGGATTGGCAAATGCAGCAGGAAGGGCACTATGGGCTCGACAGGCCTGTTTGTCTTTTTCTTGGTGGCTGCGGGACACTAGTTGTGGGACTCGCTTATGGGACTCTCCACGTCACCAAGTGTTACTGCAGTGCTGGATGTATGACCAGGATGTACTAGGCCACTGGTGCTTGCCAGTTCACCAGAAGGATGAGCGGCACTAGTACTGGCTCTCTGCTCCATACGAGAGCACTGCGGTTCTTGCATCTTAACAACAGCAGAAGAACGGGGTCGGTACGCCTGACCTTGGCAGGGACCACTACTCCGTCATTAGAGCTATCTGTCAGGGTGCCACTGCTGTCTACTGATTTGTATTCTGAGCAGGGCTGGTACAAGGCAGGGGCGGAAGGGGCGGATGCCCTGGGCGATACCATTTTCTGGAGGGAGGAGGGCACAGGTGAAGTGCGGCAGTGTGCTTTACAACTGTGTGCGACTGTACACACTAGCCGCTGGCACCGCTAATAGTTGTAACCAGGGCCGATCCATCATCCTAGGCGGGTGCCACGAGCAAAGGCAGAGGGGTGCCGATTCGAAGCCCAGTTGCCACAGACCCTTGCGGGTCCCGAGGAGGAGAAACTGCGTTGCCCCCTCCCCCTCCCTGTACAGGAGAGGGCTCTGTTTTCTTCCCATTCCCCCTCCTTCCTTCGGTCAGCAGCGGGGAGAGCGGCTGTGTCTCTGTGTGGAGAGTGCAGCTACCGGATCTTCTTTCTCCCCCCATCATTCTGCTGTACTCGGGAGCAGGCAGCGGTGCCCTCTCCTTCCTATTGGGCAGAAGAAAAAACAAAAAAAGGAGCACAAAAGGAGGATCATGGGAAATGTAGTTCCAAGGACTGGCCCATTGCAATCCTAAGAGGGGAAACTGCAGCCCCGAGCATGCCCAACTAAAGGGGAGGGAGAGAGAGCCAGGCTATGGATGGCAAGTGGCATCTGGCAGCAGGTGATGGTGGCAAGTGATACATGGCATCTAACAGCAGGTGACATGTGGCATCAGGTGGCAAGTGGCACGTGGCATCTGGCAGCAGGTGACATGTGGCATCTGGCAGCAGGTGACGGTGGCATCTAGCAGCAGGTGATGGTGGCAAGTGACATGTGGCACCTGGCAGCAGGTGACGAGGCAAGTGACACATGGCATCTGGCAGCAGGTGACGAGGCAAGTGACATGTGGCATCTGGCAGCAGGTGACAGTGGCAAGTGACACATGGCATCAGGTGGCAAGTGGCATCAGGTGATGGTGGCAAGTGACACGTGGCATCTGGCAGCAGGTGATGGTGGCAAGTGACACATGGCAGCAGGTGATGGTAGCAAGTGACACATGGCATCTGGCAGCAGGTGACGAGGCAAGAGACATGTGGCATCTGGCAGCAGGTGACGGTGGCAAGTGGCATCTGGCAGCAGGTGATGGTGGCAAGTGACACATGGCATCTGGCAGCAGGTGACGAGGCAAGTGACATGTGGAGTCTGGCAGCAGGTGACGATGGCGAATGTCGCGTGGCATCTGGCAGCAGGTGACGGTTACATGTTGCCCTGGGCCCTGTGCTGATAATCAATACAGGGCTCTTTACAGAGGGAATGATCACTTTTTGTCTTTTCTTTTTTTCTCAGGAAAAAGAACAAATCGATCTGCAGTAAAAAGCAGCACACACAGGACACAGTTGATTCCCACTGACACTGGCTCTTTCTTTACACCGGGGGTGGGGGTGGGGTGCAGTTTGCTCTCTTCGCCCTGGGCACCGAATGACCTTGTCCTGGCACTGATTCTGAGCCAGAATCAGAACAATAGGTGACTTCCTCTTCACTCTCATCTGTCAGGCTAAGAAACATGTAGGCCTCTTCACTAGTGTACCTTTGATTAGAAATTTTGGGCCTCTAAATTTACTGGTACACTAGTGAGACTCAAAGAAAAAAAGAACACCTGAATGTCAGCGACTGCTTCAAACGCTACCAAAAAAACATTAGCGTTCGCACGGATCAGGCCTGACTCTGCGAATGCTGCAGTTATGTGCTTTGTGTTTTGTAAGTGACAGTGATCGATTGATACTGCACTTGGGTGGGCTGGGCGGAGGGGCTAAACACAGGTGCTAGCAGGTATCTGGGCTGATCCCGCTAACGCTGCGTTTTTGGGAACCCTAAACTACTGGGGGCGCTAGTATAGATCTGATCAGATCAGATATTGATCCATTCAGACACTATACTACTAAGGGAGGTGTATGGTGCCTGCGTGGGTGTTAGCGCTACTGGCACTAATCTGACGCTGCCTGGGGCGATGCAGACCCTGACTGACGTTAAAACCTGATAAAAACTGATATCACCCGCCGGGTGATCAGGGGGTTACACCTTTATTTAGGTAATATACAGCGGGTGCCCTGACGCTATAACAAAAATAACTAACTAACCAGAGTCACCGTGACACCAATACGGTGATCACTGGTGACATGGGGTGATCAAGGGGTTAAACCTTTATTAGGGGGGTTTAGGGGGGTCCCTAGACCTATCTGGGCTTACCACTAAGTATTCTAATGCCGCGTACACACGGTCGGACTTTTCGACCGGACTTGTCCGACTAACGCCGACGGACCAAACCCGGTGGACAATCCGATCGTGTGTGGGCTTCACCAGACCTTCAGCGGACTTTTCCAGTCGTAAATCTGACGGACTTTAGATTTGGAACATGCTTCAAATCTTTACGTCGTAACTCCGCCGGACCCAGAAATCCGCTCGTCTGTATGCTAGTCCGACGGACAAAAACCCACGCTAGGGCAGCTATTGACTACTGGCTATCAACTTCCTTATTTTAGTCCGGTGTACGTCATCACGTACGAATCCGTCGGACTTTGGTGTGATCGTGTGTAGACAAGTCCGGTCGTTAGAAAGTCTGTTGAAAGTCCGCCAAAAATCCGTCGTTTTGCTTCACAAAGATAACACCAGAGACACCTGTGGTCACGTAGACGCATTTCTCACATACATCTTGTGCTTAATCATTACCATTACCTTTGTGAAGCAAAATAAAAGGCAATCGGAAGTTCTGGATGTGCAGCCATTTCTTTCTTCTTTCTAAGAAGGCAGGGGAGGATGTCAGGCAGGGGAGGATGTCATTCGCCAGAACTGATCACCAGGTCCAGGCCAGAAATCATTGGCCTAGGCCTGGAGACTGATCGTTTCTAAAGCAAATCAGATCGTCGTGGCCATGCGCCGACATACAGCTACGACGCTTCACCCAGCCGAGCCAATCTGCCACAGTATAACTGTGGCGGCTGGTCCGGAACTGGTTAATAAAAACATTGAAACTGTGTGTCTTTTACATCCATCTAAAGCACGTGTCAAACACAAGGCCCGTGGGGTGAATCCGGTCTGCCAGGCCATTTCATGTGGCGCTCGTACCCAGAGTTGTGCATAGCACACCCCTGAACTCTGCACTGTGTGCGTATTACACCCCTGAAACTGCACTCTGTGCATAGGGAACCCCTGAAGGCTACACTATGTACGTAGTGCACCCCTGAAACTGCACTCTGTGCATAGGTCACCCCTGAGCTCTGCACTATGTACGCAGCACACCCCTGAACTCTGCACTATGTACGTAGCGCACCCCTGAAACTGTACTCTGTGCATAGGGCACCCCTGAGCTCTGCACTATGTACGCAGCACACCCCTGAACTCTGCACTATGTACGTAGTGCACCCCTGAAACTGTATTCTGTGCATAGGGCACCCCTGAGCTCTGCACTATGTACGCAGCACACCCCTGAACTCTGCACTATGTACGTAGCGCACCCCTGAAACTGAACTCTGTGCATAGGGCACCCCCGAGCTCTGCACTATGTACGCAGCACACCCCTGAACTCTGCACTATGTACGTAGCGCACCCCTGAAACTGTACTCTGTGCATAGGGCTCCCCTGAACTCTGCACTAAATGTATTCTTGGTATTTATTGCCCCTTTAAGATCCTCCCACTGTGCAATTTAGCCACACCCACCATTTGATGCAGTTTGGCGGGGAGATGAGTCGCTGCACCTATTCTCTAAAAGCCCTGGATAAATTTATATAGTCTTACAGATAAAACTGGCCCTTTGGGAACAACTATAATGCCGATGCAGCCCTTATGAAATTAGGGTTGACATCCCTGATCTAGAGTTAATCTTTTACAAAAGAAAGCCTTGTTTTCTCATGAATTATTTATTTATCCCATATAAGTTGAGTAAGCTATTATGTACTACATACCATTATTATAATTATTTTAGGTCATGTGGCAGTTTCATTGACCCCCATGGCTAAAATTAATGGTCATTATATCAAACAACAGTCCTTATAGCATAACAGTCCTTATAGCATAATTATTATTATTATACAGGATTTATATAGCACCAACAGTTTACGTAGCACTTTACAACTTGAGGGTAGACAGTACAAATACAATACACTTTAATACAGTAGGAATCAGATGGCCCTACTCCTTAGAGCTTACAATCTAAGAGGGAAGGTAATGTTATTAAATCCTTTTCCTGCTCTCCACAATATACACCTCACTAAAATTCACATATATTGCCACTCCTAAGCTAATGATATTTTAACAAATGGTTAGCTTTTTGATAATCTTTGCAAATTAACTTGTTGGCTAAAAAATGTCATGCATGCTGCAAAGTCATCTAACCTGCACATCAATGGGACAATGAATTGAAAAATCCCTTTTTAATTATTAAAAAGCAAAAAATATACACTATTGAAAAGCTGACAAGCAATATGCATTTGAGTGTCTAATATGTTGTTGCTATATATTATCTCAACAAACCCTGTAAATTCCCCACATTCTATGGAAATTATTAGGCATTGTATGCATGCGTAAGTCTAACAAGGTAATTTTTTTCTATTTATTTTTAATTAGCCGGCATTATCTTGTGTTATTTTTACACTTTCTGTTTTATTGTTTTCATTGAATAGTAGGGTGGAAACAATGGGATCAAAAGCAGCAATATAATATTAAACAATCACCAGACATGTTAAATAAATTAACCACTCAAGATCATTTGGAACAAAATTGGCCGTGGCCTTTATTATTGGTTTTAATATAATTGTAAATACGATTCACACAAAATCACCATAGACAGTTAAACCAACTTAAACATACAATAACCATGGGAGTACAGCAGCAGGAGTTTCAAGTCTCCCTCATGTCAGGGGCTCGTGATTTTGGGGGAGCCTTGTGACTGATAAGGAGGGGAGCCTTGAAAATGGGTGGCAGGTTCTGGAACCCCTTGGGGGCCCTATATAAAGGGGGTACAGACAGGGTCTAGTGCCAGTCGCTGGTGGACGGTATAGCTGCAGCAGCTCCCCAACCCTCCCTCCCTTGTCACGGCCTTTATAACGTGGTGGGTCACTTTTCTGTTAAGACGCCTAGGAGGAGCTGGAAGCCGACATGGAGGAGAAGACACCTAGCCGCTGCACCACGCTGCCTGATACTTGCCACCACAGCCGCCGATAGGGCAAGTGCAAACAGTGGGGGGTGGGTGTCGCTCGGGGGGGGGGGGGTTGATGGGTGGTTGTTTGCCCCCCCCCCCCCCAAAAAAAAACCACCAGCCGCCACTGCTTTCTATATTTGTGTATATAATATAAACAAGGGCGCTGGAGGCTTCTTGCACCCATTTAGTCTGTTTACACCTTTAGTGAGTATGCTCCCATCTCTGGTCCTTCCCTCAGTCAATGTTCTCTTTTGTGGACGATCGCCTCCTGTTTTATGTAAGTAGTACTGGAAGCTTCCTGCAAACAGACAAGGTTACCCTATCATGGTTCATGTAACACCTCTTTACTCTGCTCCTCAGTTTTGCACACACATATAAACTCCTTGGCAGTGTTACCCTCTCATGTTTTTTTTTTTTTATGATTCTCTCTCTCGTTGTCTTTCTGTTCCTTAAAGCAGTATTAAACCCAAAAACAAAAATGTAATATATTGCAGCTTACCAATCATTATATGTGTCTGCATTAGTTTTCTGTTTTTAGGCTTTTTTCCCTCTGTTTTTACTTGGTAATCTGGCTGGTAACACGCCTCCTGTATTAGAGTGCCTCCACTCTGGAAGAAGGAGCACAGGGGGCAGCGTTGGACAGCAGCATTGTCAGTTGGGGGAAGGGGAGTGTAAGATGTACTGGCAGATTTAGATGCACTAACAAACTGAAGACAAACTGAAGCAAACACTTTATAAGTAGTTACAGCAAAAGTTTTCTTTTTCTTTTTGGTTTTACATAAATAAATACATGCTGATCAGTGTAAACAATCCTGTCAGTGGTAAATGGTTTGTCTTTACACTCTTAGCTGATACATTTGCAGGGCAGCTTATTCTGTTAAAAGACAAAAGGCTTATTGGGCAGATCACCAGGCAAAAATAAAATAAGTCAAGAAAACCAATGCAACCATCACATCTAAGAATTAGGAAGCTGTAATATAATAAATGTTTGTTTTTGGGTTTGATACTGCTTTAACTTTGCAGACTCAAGGTTTATTTTATGACCTTGCAAATGAAGGCTGTGGACAGGGCCAGGCCGAACAGTAGCCAGAAGAGACAGCCACTTTGGGTACTTTAGCAGGAGGGGGCGCAAAAAGGAAAGGACATGCAACCTATGTTGCAAAAGTAGTTCAAGGTGGTAGGGGGTATGGCACACTTTGTCCTTCTTGTCTTTGGTGATAAAGAACCTTGTCCTGACGCTGGCTGTGGACCATGTACAAAGTACTCAGATTTTTCTGTAATATATATATAGATAGATATATATATAGATATATATCTATCTATATATATATATATATATCTAGATCTATATATATATAGATCTAGATATATATATATATATATCTATATATAGATATATATCTATATATCTATATAGATATATATCTATATATAGATATATATATAGATATATTACACACCACTGGTCTTGTTTGCAATTGTGGGAACCCCTGCCATCATCCGTCTGCAAACAAAAAATACATGTACAGAACATAATTTTTCTGTAAAAAATGAAAAAGCATTCCTAGGTTGGGAGAATTTATTGCATTGTCTTTGTTGTATGTATTATTCATATACCAGATTATCTGCATTGTGCCTCACACCAAGCATTTATTTTCCAGCAGAACATTTGTATTTGCCCATTACTTTGTTTTTATTTTCAGATGATAACGTTCTGCTTTTAATTCTAGCTCATAAGAAATACGGCATTGCTTAAAATATCCAGGGGAGGTCCTGTCTATTAATCAAGTTCTTAGGACAAACGCAAGCTGTTGTTCTATCCATCTTGTAGACCAACCAATCAGATGTTAACTTTTATTCTTCTGACTACTGGTTTGTTCGTTTCCTCCATGGGACAGATAGTACTAGAAATGTTGTCCCAACCTTCTTTCGTGGGGGATCAAACAATCTTGTTATGGTATATAACAATAAAAGCAGTTTTCCTTACTGCCATTACATCAGGGAGAAGAGTATCAATCATTCAAGCCTTAGGATGTAAACCTTATTATTGCCACTTTCCGGACAGGGTGGTATTAAGGACACTGCCGCAATATCTCCCAAAATTAAACAAGCCATTTCTTAGAAAGCAAGATATTGTCCTCCCAACAATGCAAGAGGAGGCAGTGGATCGGACACATAAGTTGAAAGTCGGGTCTGGAGGCATACATACAGTTGTGCTCATAAGTTTACATACCCTGGCAGAATTTATGATTTCTTGACCATTTTTCAGAGAATATGAATGATAACACAAAAACATTTCTTTCACTCGTGGTTAGTGTTTGGCTGAAGCCATTTATTATAAATCAACTGTGTTTACTCTTTTTAAATCATAATCACAACAGAAACTACCCAAATGACCCTTATCAAAAGTTTACATACCCTGGTGATCTTGGCCTGATAACATGCACACAAGTTGACACAAAGGGGTTTGAATGGCTATTAAAGGTAACCATCCTCGCCTGTGATCTGTTTACTTGTAATTAGTGAGTATGTATAAAGGGTCAATGAGTTTCTGGACTCCTGACAGACCCTTGCATCTTTCATCCAGTGCTGCACTGATGTTTCTAGATTCTGAGTAATGGGGAAAGCAAAAGAATTGTCAAAAGATCTGTGGGAAAATGTAGTTGAACTGTATAATACAGGAAAGGGATATAAAAAGATATCCAAGGAATTGAGAATGCCAATCAGCAGTGTTCAAACTCTAATCAAGAGGTGGAAAATGAGGGGTTCTGTTGAAACCAAACCACGGTCAGGTAGACCAACTAAAGTTTCAGCCACAACTGCCAGGAAAATTGTTCAGGATGCAAAGAAAAACCCACAAATAACTCCAGGTGAAATACAGAACTCCCTGAAAATATGTGGTGTGGCTGTTTCAAGATGCACAATACAGAGGCACTTGAAGAAATATGGTCTGCATGGTCGAGTCACCAGAAGAAAGCCTTTAGTACGCAAATGCTACAAAGTTTCCTGCTTACAATACACCAAACAGCACAGAGACAAGCCTCAAACCTTCTGGCACAAAGTAATTTGGAGTGATGAGACCAAAATTGAGCTTCTGAGTGAGCTATCTGTGAAGATAAAGAGCCTCATTCACAAATACCACAAAAGACTTCAAGCTGTCATTGATGTTAAAGGGGGCAATACACGGTATTAAGAACTGGGGTATTACATTTTTGATCAGGGTCATTTGGGTAGTTTTTCTTGTGATTATGATTTAAAGAGTAAACACAGTTGATTGATAATAAATTGCTTCAGCCAAACATGAACCATGAGTGAAAGAAAAGTTTTTGTATTATCATTCATATTCTCTGAAAAATGGCCAAGAAATAATAAATTCTGCCAGGGCATGTAACCTTATGAGCACAACTGTACAGAGGACAGCCTCTTTGAGGAAGGTAGAAAACCTATTCGTCATCCCAGGTGGGGTAAAAAAAATGGCTAGCAGCATCCAAAAGAACAGTGGCATCACTCAACGAGAGGCCTGGCGGCATTAGATCCGTCAGCCTTAACTACGATAGAGTTTGGTCGTTCAGTATTGGCCAGAGCTAATAACTAATAAAATATTTCAGCATCCCCTCCCTTGTTTATTTTTTTTTTTGGGCCTGCTACATCCCATTACGTGTATGCTGTCATGCTTGTGTCAGGAAAGTGGAAAATGTTATACTTACCTGATGGTAATTTTCCTTTCCTGATGCATAAGCTTGACAGAATACAGTTCCCTCCCTTATGGGCTTCGCATTTGAGTATACAGTAAAACCTTGGTTTGAGAGTAACTTGGTTTGAGAGCGTTATGCAAGACAAGCAGAATGTTTTAATAAATTTTGCCTTGATATACAAGCGATATCTTGATATAAGAGTAGTGTCATGTCACAGCTGAGTATAAAAGAAGAAGAGAAGAGCCTCTAAGTGTAGCAATATGGTTACATTTAATGAAGGTACAACATTTAGCAACTTATTGCTACACCTAGAGGTGCCTCTCTTCTCTTTTATACCCTGTAAAAAAAATGCTTTGATATACAAGTGCTTTGGATTACAAGCATGTTTCTGGAACGAATTATGCTTGCAAAGCAAGGTTTTACTGTAGTTACGAGAATGCCGCCTAGGGGAGGTGACTCATTTATATATAGTATAACCAGTCCTGATTGGGCGAGGGGTGGAGCCTATCCCATACGTGTATGCTTGTCAGAAATCATGAATCAGACTGGGACAGAAGTACAGTTAAATCTCACTTGTTTAATAATAATAATAAAAAAGGTAAACAGAGTAAACATAGTCAAAACATAGCCAGAGTTCAGGAACCGGAACGGATAGTCAGACAAGCCAAAACGTCAGGGAGCCAGAGATGAGCGTAGTAGAACAGCAAGCAGGATCTGGAGCCAGAAGGAATGTCAGCCAAGCAAGTCTTTAACAGGAACACAGGAGAGCGTCTCTAGAGATGTGACCAAGGCGAAGGCAGAGATCATCCATACCCTTTCCAATGCACCAGGTACTGTATGAGCCCACGGAACCTACAGTAGTCAACAATGGACTGTACTTCATACTCCTCATGGTTCTTAACCTGTACAGTGTGAGGATGAGGTAACGAGGTGGTAAAGCGGTTTCAGACCAAAGGTTTTAATAAGGAGACAGGAGATACATTTGAGATACGCATATTAGAAGGAAGGTCTCATGCGTAAGCCACTGGGTTAATCCTGCGAAGAATACGCAAAGGCCCAATAAACCGAGGTGAGAACTTCAGAGAGGGAACATGAAGTCAGAGGTTGTGAGATGACAGCCAGGCCCTGTCCCCAACCTGGTAGGAAGGCGCATGCAGGTGTCTGCGGTCAGCATGGAGTCTGTACCTATCATTAGCATGTCACAAAGCCTCCTAGACTTGTGCCCAAGTGAAACGAAGACCACGGAGATGCTCCTCTAATGCTGGAATACTCTGCGAAAAAAATGAGTCAGGCAACATGGAAGGTTGGAAACCATAGTTCGCCATAAACGGGGACAATCGGGAAGCAGAATTCAAGGCACTATTGTGAGCAAACTCCACCCACGGTAACAGGTCTGACCAGTTGTTAAGATGATCAGAAATATGGACTTCCGGCCGGATGTGATCGAGGCAGAGCGCGTTCCTCCACAGCTCCGTCACCCTGATTCTTATCCGACTTATTGGAGAGTCTCCCTTCGCCCCTCAGATATACCCTGACGTAGGGGAAGGTCGCCGGAGTGCAGAGATGCCTTCATCCATGTCTAAAAAGGCTGCCAAGGCTCACACGGACCTCCGGAATACCCGCTCTGCAGGAGAAGCAGGAAGAGGCTCCGCCCCCGCCATCTTGTCTTCACCGCCGAAAGATCAAGGCGCCAAAACAGCGGCGGGTAAGATGGCACAGGCACAGGGAGCAGTGGCATGTAGTCCGGAGGGAGATCCGGCTGTGACTGTGGATGCAGAGGCTATAACAGGGCCTATCCTAGAAGCCATAAACGTGAGCAAAGCAGAGCTGATGGGGAGAATAGATCATCTGTCCTCAGAATGCACTCTCATAAGACATGACTTGGACAAGATCCGCAGCAGACTGACCACTGTAGAAACAAGAGTGTCAGAGGTGGAGGATGTATCTCATGTACATGATGGCCGCATAACAGAACTCCGGGAGCAGGTACAGGCATTACAGCGCAGAGCAGACGACGCAGAAGACAGACAAAGAAGGAATAATATCCGAGTGGTCGGGCTGCCAGAGGGGGCTGAAGGGGATAAAACCACAACCTTCGCTGAGCTCTTTTTCAAACAACTGCTGTCGCTGCATGATCTTCCACCCACATATGTGATAGAAAGAGCGCATAGAGTGCCCACTGGAAACAGACCCCCAGGTGCCTTCCCAAGACCATTTCTGGTGCGATTCCTGAATTACCGTGACCGCGACATGATTTTGAACCAGGCCAGAAAACAACAAGACCTGAGGTATGAAAATGCTAAAATCATGCTCTTCCCTGATTTTTCTGCTGCAACACAATACAAACGCAGATCCTTTAACGAGGTCCGCCGACGCCTGCGGGAAAAAGAAATAAGATACAGTATGCTGTACCCCAGCAAGCTCAGAATCCAATACAAGGGGACAGTGAAGTTCTTCGAAAACCCGGAAGATGCCTGCGAATGGATGGACAAAGAGTTCTAACGCTCAATGGTCTGAGGAACTATGCCTGTAAAGGTAAACACTTTTCACAGTTTGCACGTGGCCCTTTAATATTTCAGACACTAACATCAACTATTGCACTAATACTGGCACAACCTGGTTTCCTGAACAAGGTGCTTACTAAGCCCACTGGGAGTGCAGTTCACCAAGTGCTGGCCCTTACTTAACATCTAGACACGTGGTACTCTCATCCTTATTAGGTAATATGTGGAAAGAGCCAAGACTTAGAGGATCCGGCTACCTACCTAAAGAAAGAAAACCAGTCTTTATCACCATGACTCTACTCTTCCTTGGAAAAGGCTGCCTTCTCCGCCAAGTCTCCAGTGCATACTGTAATGGAGCAACTAGAAGAGGATACGAAAGCAACAACAGAAATGCCAGACTTTCGACCATGTTCAGGTTTTTTTTGGTTCAGGGATAAAGCTATATGCTGGACTAAAAAGTTTTGTTTTTAGCATAATAGCAGGGGTGAGTTCTGTTTTTTTGTTTAATAGAGTCACAGCTCAATTTAAAGTATTAAGGATACTCATAACTCATAACTTATACACCATTAATGATTCGGAGAACACTAGATGGGAAAAATATAGAGCACTGCATACTAGAATAACAATGTTTATCAAGATACATAAATATGGTTAATAAAATCAAAATGATGTCTTGGAACGTTCGAGGTCTCAATCACAAAGTAAAGAGAGCCTCGGTGTTCCAATATATCAAGCAGCATCAGCCACATGTTGTACTCCTGCAGGAGACACACCTGGATGGATCCAGGATTTTATCCCTCCGCAGACCATGGATTCAAAGAGCTATGCACTCCACCTACTCCACCTTTGCGAGGGGAGTGACAATCCTAATCAGCAAGGCTATCCCTTGCACGATCCATCAGGTGCTCTCAGATCCGGGGGGAAGATATGTGGCTGTAGTAATGGATATGTGCTTTAAGACAATAGTGGTGGTAAATGTTTATGTACCCCCTCCCTTCCAAGGACAAATACTATATGACCTAACTACTAGGTTGGCACCATTCTCCCACCTTCCAATAGTAATAATGGGAGATTTTAATGCAGTGTTGGAGGCAGCGCTAGACTCCTCCAATCCAAGTAGAGGAGGATCAGTCGGTCTAGCGGGCTGGGTATCAGTAACAGGCGTTAAGGAATTATGGAGATGGAAACATCCCCTTGATAAGAGTTACTCACATGTATCTTTGACACACAGATCTGCAGCCAGGATTGACTTGGCCTTCGGGAATGACCGTATCTTGCCATTTGTGACAGACATACACTACCGTTCAAAAGTTTGGGGTCACCCAAACAATTTTGTGTTTTCCATGAAAAGTCACACTTATTCACCACCATACGTTGTGAAATGAATAGAAAATAGAGTCAAGACATTGACAAGGTTAGAAATAATGATTTGTATTTGAAATAACATTGTTTTTACATCAAACTTTGCTTTCATCAAAGAATCCTCCTTTTGCAGCAATTACAGCATTGCACACCTTTGGCATTCTAGCTGTTAATTTATTGAGGTAAGCTGGAGAAATTGCACCCCACGCTTCTAGAAGCAGCTCCCACAAGTTGGATTGGTTGGATGGGCACTTCTGGCGTACCATACGGTCAAGCTGCTCCCACAACAGCTCAATGGGGTTCAGATCTGGTGACTGTGCTGGCCACTCCATTACCGATAGAATACCAGCTGCCTGCTTCTGCTGTAAATAGTTCTTGCACAATTTGGAGGTGTGTTTAGGGTCATTGTCCTGTTGTAGGATGAAATTGGCTCCAATCAAGCGCTGTCCACTGGGTATGGCATGGCGTTGCAAAATGGAGTGATAGCCTTCCTTATTCAGAATCCCTTTTACCCTGTACAAAGCTCCCACCTTACCAGCACCAAAGCAACCCCAGACCATCACATTACCTCCACCATGCTTAACAGATGGCGTCAGGCATTCTTCCAGCATCTTTTCATTTGTTCTGCGTCTCACAAACTTACTTCTTTGTGATCCAAACACCTCAAACTTGGATTCATCCGTCCACAACACTTTTTTCCAGTCTTCCTCTGTCCAATGTCTGTGTTCTTTTGCCCATCTTAATCTTTTTCTTTTATTGGCCAGTCTCAGATATGGCTTTTTCTTTGCCACTCTGCCCTGAAGCCCAAAATCCCGCAGCCGCCTCTTCACTGTAGATGTTGACACTGGTGTTTTGCGGGTACTATTTAATGAAGATGCCAGTTGGGGTCCTGTGAGGCGTCTGTTTCTCAAACTAGAGACTCTAATGTGCTTATCTTCTTGCTTAGTTGTGCAACGCGGCCTCCCACTTCTTTTTCTACTCTGGTTAGAGCCTGTTTGTGCTGTCCTCTGAAGGGAGTAGTACACACCGTTGTAGGAAATCTTCAATTTCTTTGCAATTTCTCGCATGGAATAGCCTTCATTTCTAAGAACAAGAATAGACTGTCGAGTTTCAGATGAAAGTTCTCTTTTTCTGGCCATTTTGAGCGTTTAATTGACCCCACAAATGTGATGCTCCAGAAACTCAATCTGCTCACAGGAAGGTCAGTTTTGTAGCTTCTGGAAGGAGCTAGACTGTTTTTAGATGTGTGAACATGATTGCACAAGGGTTTGCTAATCATCAATTAGCCTTCTGAGCCAATGAGCAAACACATTGTACCATTAGAACACTGGAGTGATAGTTGCTGGAAATGGGCCTCTATACACCTATGTAGATATTGCACCAAAAACTAGACATTTGCAGTTAGAATAGTCATTTACCACATTAGCAATGTATAGAGTATATTTGTTTAAAGTTAGGACTAGTTTAAAGTTAGCTTCATTTAAAAGTACAGTGCTTTTCCTTCAAAAATAAGGACATTTCAATGTGACCCCAAACTTTTGAACGGTAGTGTAGATTATCTGGCAGGGGGCCTGACTGACCATAACCCTCTCTCTCTCACTTTATCTTTTTCATCCGGGCTAAAGGGGGGAGGATGGAGACTTTCTCCTAGTTGGCTGCAGCATGACCAAGTCGCGGCACAGATAGGGGAGACTATGACCTCATACTGGTCATTGAACCCGGAAACGGCAGAGCCCCCGATAGTATGGGATACCTTCAAGGCAGTAACTAGAGGGGAATGCATTTCAGCCATAAAAACTGCCAGAGTACAGGACAATGAAGACAACGAGACCCTGCAAAATCTGGTAAAAGATAGAGAGGAAGAATATGCCAAACATCCATCAGGAGAAGCCTATAGGTCCCTATTAGAGGCACGACGTTCCCTATCACTACACATCACGGGCCAGGCCCGATCTGAAATATCTAGAAGAGCAAACACTGTGTTTGCAGAAGGGGACAAAAACGGGAAGCTCTTAGCGTTACTGGTAGCTGACTGTCACCCTATCATAAATATTCCAGTAATTAAAAATACGGGAGGGGACATGATACGGGACCCCAAACTAATCATGCAAGAATTTGTAAACTTCTTTTCCTCCCTCTATGCCCCTATCCCATCTTATGATGTATCGGCCTTAGATTCAGTCCTGACGGATTTACCCATACCTAAACTGTCAGAAGATGACTCCAGTTTTCTAGAGGCCACAATTACAGTAAAAGAAATTCAACAGGCGATTTTTGCCTTCCCTCCGCACAAGGCCCCTGGACCAGATGGTCTACCAGCAGACTTTTATAAAATGAATGTAGAGACCTTAGCTCCCAGATTAAACACACTATTGGCATATTGCCATGAGCATGAAACCCTGCCAGAATCCATGTTAGAGGCCTACATGGTTCTCATTTTGAAACCAGGTAAAGACCCTTTGGAATGTGCGTCATATCGACCAATAGCCTTATTGAATATGGATCTAAAAATTTTAACAAAAATACTGGCAACCAGACTGGCCACAATTATACAATCCATTGTCAATATTGACCAGACTGGCTTTATGCCGGGCAAATCAACAGACACAAACCTGAGGAGGCTATTTACGCATCTTCAGATCCAGTCAGATTTCTCAACAACCAGAGTTGTAGTCTCTATAGACTTTGAGAAAGCATTCGACTCGGTGGACTGGAGGTACATGCTCAAGGTATTGGAGGTAATGGGATTCGGTCCACGTTTTAGAAAATGGGTCTCCTTACTATACAAATCCCCGAAAATAGCAATAAGATTGGGTACTTTCATTTCAGATTTTTTCGCAGTGGGGAGGGGGACCCGACAAGGCTGCCCCTTATCCCCATTCCTGTTTTCGCTTGCCTTGGAGCCTTTGGCGGTGGCTCTTAGATCTTCAGAGCAGATTAAAGCGATTAAAATAGGCACAATTACCGAAACTGTAGCGCTGTATGCAGACGATATGCTGCTTTTCCTCAGTGATCCACGAGACTCTCTTAGAATAGCACTGGAAATCATAGATCGCTTTGCAGGGTTCTCTGGACTACGGGTAAATTGGAATAAATCCTCTATACTACCTCTGGATCCGGAGGCCCGTGACGTGGCGGACCCAGGTCTCCCACTTCAGTGGGTCTCCTCCCTTAAATATTTAGGAGTCGAAATTACTTCCAACATACAAGACTACATGCCACTTAATTTAGTACCACTGATATCCTTATTAAAGCAAAAGGTTCAGGCCTGGACAAATCTGCCATTATCTTTAATAGGTAGAATAGCCTTGCTTAAAATGAAATTCCTCCCTGTAATTCTCTACTTCCTAAGAAATGCACCAATCTGGATCCCTAAATCATATTTTAAAAAGATAGACAGCATAGTATCTTCCTTCCTCTGGGCACCCAAACCCCCAAGAATAGGCCTTAAAAAGTTACAGGAGCCCGGAGATCAAGGGGGACTAGCGCTGCAGGACTGGCAGAAATACTACTTAGCCGGGCAAATGGTCTTTGCTCGTAGGTGGCTAATAGTAGATGAAGGGGATGCTGCCACAGTGTTAGAAGCAGCGCGACTGGGATCCTATGAAAGCCTGAAATATGCACTATTTAGGGGAACTAGATCTGACCTCCCGCTAACAACCACAATGAAGGCAACAATTAAGGCATGGGAGATGGCGGTGAAGCTGGCAAGTCCAAGTTTTGGGGGAGTCTCGCCATCAGCTCCTATTTGGATGAACCCAGCTCTACCCCACTTCTACAACTTCCAGGACCCCATGGTATGGACAATAAAGGGTATAAAGACATTACGAGACATTACATACTTCGGAGAACTACAGACATTCCCTCAACTAAAATCCAGACATGACCTACCAAATTCATATCTGTTCAGGTATCTGCAGCTCAGGCATGCATTCCAGATGCAGTTTCGGGAGATGAGGGTGGAGTCTCTGCCCTCGTCGCTCGAATCCATGTTATCCAATGAAGATATGGTAAAGACATTATCACTAACATATAAAGAATTTTTCAAATCCACTCCAAAAGGGATTTCTAGATGTCGGGAAAAATGGGAAGCTGAGATACATGATATACAGGGGGAGGACTGGGACGATATGTGGACACAACCATTTAAACACCTCGTATCAGCAAGGGATCGTTTGATCCAGTTTAAATTTTTGCACAGAAGCTATTATACTCCAGATAGACTAGCAAAGATTTTTCCGAATGTTTCAGCTGAATGTTGGAGGTGCTCTCAGTCTCCGGCAGATGCAGATCATGTCTTTTGGAGCTGTTCACAGATGCAGCGATTTTGGTCGGATATAACAACTTGCATAGCAGACTTACTGTCAATACCCATACCGACAACAGTCAGAGTGTGTCTGCTCGGACTGGTGGAGGAGGTGGTGCCATCACGTGCTATGAGAACCATGCTTAATATTTTATTTTTCTATGGTAGAAAAGCCATTCTGTTACACTGGAAAAAATCCGGTGCTCCGACAGTGGAATTCTGGAAGGGTTTGGTCAATGCTATGCTACCATACTACAAACACACATATGAAGCAAGAGGTTGCTTAAAAAAATTTGATAAAGTCTGG
This sequence comes from Lithobates septentrionalis, assembly GCA_037952835.1. NCBI lineage: Eukaryota > Metazoa > Chordata > Amphibia > Anura > Ranidae > Lithobates > Lithobates septentrionalis. The sequence continues at coordinate 3,013,831 of JBBDGP010000735.1, read as the reverse complement.
CACACATGGTACAACTCTAGTGTTACAGTGGGATAGTGTGGCTAAGCAAAGGTTGATGTTTTGATATACTGGAGACCCCCGACCATATAGAAAGAATTGCAGTATACTTATGCTGAATGCCAGTAGAGTTCAATCATATGGATAAAGTAATACGGTGTAATTTATATAGATACAAGGTATAGATGTACAAGAGTTGTGTAATGACTGACTAAACGTAATATGATACCTAAAATCCGATATGATGAGCTGTGACTCAAGTTGGGGTGGGGGGGAGGGAGGTGGGAGGGAAGGGGGATATGGGAGATAAATAGGATAGATAGTCGAACTATGTTAGCCAGAATAGGAAGGCCATGTTGGCCATGATCCAAAGGGTGTCCACTTTGGTCACCTGGATTACAGTTTTTGCTGTATGACTGTTTTGTACTAAATGAAAAATCAATAAAAAGAATTTTTTAAAAAAAAAAAAAGATGATCAGAAATATCAAATATATCAACGTAGGAATTGCTCCAAGGACTGATTCGCTCATTCTGCGGCCCCTATAGACTGTGGGTGATACGCAGAGGAAAAAGCAATCTGAATTCCCAACTGTGCACAAAAAGCTCACCAGAACCGGGACACAAACTGACTACCCCTGTCTAAGACAATTACCTTTAGTAGCCCATGTAAGTGAAAGATCTCCCGAGCAAAAATGGAAGCCAGTTCCTTAGAAGTGGGCAACTTCTCAATTGGAATACAATGAGACATTTTCGAGAACTGGTCAACCACCATAAGTATAACTGTGTTGCCCTGGGAGTTGGGTAACTCCACAATGAAATCCATAAACAAGTGGGTCCAGAGCCTCTCTCCATTGGGTTGTAGGAGGCCCACTGGAAGATGTTGTGGAGTCTTACTCTGAGCACACACGGAACAGGCAGCTACAAAGGCAGTTACATCAGCACATAGACTAGGCCACCAAAATTGTTGGGAAATGGCCCAAAAGAGTTGATTCTTTCCAGGGTGGCCAGCAGCCTTGGGAGAATGGTAAGTCTGGAGCACGGCAGTACGGAGACTATACATTCTTGCATCAGCCCTTACATTCTTAGTACCAGGTAAGAATGAGACAATGTAATTGAAACTAGACAAGAAAAGAGCCCATCGCGCCCTTCTGGGAAAGAGGCGTTTAGCCTCAGACAAGAATGTGAGATTCCTTTGGTCAGTAAGAATGAGAACCGGCACAGTGGTACCTTTGAGGAGATGTCTCCATTCTTTCAGGGCTAAAATGATCGCTAACAGCTCTCTGTCACCAATCTCGTAATTGCACTCCGCCGGTGACAATTTCTTGGAAAAGTAGCCACAAGAATGCATAGCGCTCTCAGAGGTAGGACGTTGAGACAGAAGGGCGCCAACTCCAGTCTCAGAAGCATCAACCTCAAGGATAAAAGGTAATGTAGGATCAGGATGTGCCAACACAGGAGCAGAAACAAAGGCAGCCTTGAGACTCTCAAAGGCCTTAATAGACTCTGGAGACCAACACTGTGGGTTACCGTCCTTTCTGGTCATATCAGTCAGGAGCTTGACCAGAGACGAGAAGTTACGAATAAACTTCCGATAATAGTTGGCAAAGCCAAGAAAATGCTGCAGAGGATGTAAACCTATAGGTTGGGGCCACTGTAGGACTGCTGAAATTTCTCTGGGTCCACCGAAAAACCAGCAGTGGAAATGACATAACCCAGGAATTTAACCTGTTCACGATGGAGTTCGCACTTCTCCAATTTACAATAGAGAATGTTCTTTCTTAGTTTCTGAAGCACACGACAGACATCTGTGTGGTGGCTCTCCAGGGACTTGGAAAATATGAGGATATTGTCGAGACCACCACAATCTCGGAGGACATCACTAATAAATTCCTGGAGAACTGACAGGGCATTACAAAAGGCCAAAAGGCATTACGAGGTACTCATAATGGCCTGTTTTGGTATAAAACGCAGTTTTCCACTCGACGCCCTCCTTAATCCTCACGAGATTGTATGCCTCTCTCAAATCAAGCTTTGTGAAAACCGTTTGTCCCTTGAGTCTGTCAAATACTTTGTAGTCAAGGAATTGGATAGGCATTCTTCATCGTGAAACGATTGAGACCCCTATAATAAATACAAGGTCTCAGTTCACCACTCTTCTTCTTCACAAAGAAGAAACCAGCACCAGCAGGAGACGAGGATTTGTGGATGAAAATACTCCTCCATGGCCTTATCCTCCAAAACTGACAAAGGGTAAACCAGGTCATGAGGGGGTATGGCACCAGGTTGAAGGTCAATTGCACAATCATACGACCGGTGTGGAGGAAAACTACCGGCTTGACCTTTGTCAAAGACATCACTAAAATCGTGGTACTCCTCCGGCAGGGAGGAGAGAGAAGAAGTGCACAGGACCTTGACTACCTTCTGGAAGCATGTCTTACTGCATTGTGGCGACCAGGAGAGTACCTCAGCACGGAGCCAATCAATAGAGGGGTTGTGCCTCTGTAACCAAGGATAACCAATAACCAGCGGAAACTTAGGTGAGGAAATAACTTGGAATTGGATTATCTCATGAAGAGCCCCTACGGCCATGGACAATGGAACAGTCTCATGAGCAGGCTGTAGAGGTCTCCCGTCAAGAGCCTCAATGGCAAGTAGAGTGTCACGCAGCTGCAGCGGAATCGAGTGCTTCGATACAAAGGCAGCATCAATGAACAGGCCCACAGCCCCAGAGTCGATTAGAGCCTGTATCTCGAAGGACGACTCAGCCCAAGAAAGGGTAACCGAAACCAGGGGCTTATCCTTCTGGATAACTAGGGACAAAACAACGCCACCTAAGGTCTGTCCGTGACAGGACCTCAAGGTTCGGGCGTTCCCTGGACGGGTAGGACAAGACTTCAAAAAGTGACTTTCCTGGCCACAATAAAGGCACAATGTCTCCCTCCTCCTAATGGTTCTCTCATCCGCAGAGAGACGTGTGAAGCCCAAGTGCATGGGTTCAGCTTCACTGACCGACTCGGTACCAGGAGGCATGGGAGGTGAGGGAGGCAAGGGGGGGACTGCAAAGCTCGGAGACAAATATACAGGAGTCTTCCACAAGCGCTCCTTAAAAGAGAGTCTTTTTTCTGAGTCTGGAGTCAATGAGGATGGCAAACATGATTAAATTCTTCAGAGACCATGAGAAAAAGCAGCCACGAGGGCCTCATTGTTCCAAACTACCTCTGCTGCCAGAGTACGGAATTCAATGGCGTAATCAGCAACAGTTCTCGTACTCTGTTTGATGGACATGAGGCACTTGGCAGCAGAAGTAGAAAGTCAAAATACCAGTAGTCAAATATCCCACAAACTCAGGGTAACTCGAGACAACAGTTTTTTGTGTCTCCCATAGAGAGTTTGCCCAGGCCAAGGCTCTCTCCAAAAGCAAAGATATCATGAAATTTACTTTGCTTCTGTCTGTGGGAAATGCCTGGGGAACGGATCCATGCGTTGATCCTGCTCATCCAATCTGGAAAAAATATTACCAACAAGTGGATTGACTGCAACTTCTGAATTCATGGCCTTCGTCTACTGTCAGAAACCATGAATCAGGCTGAGATAGAAGTACAGTTAAATCTCACTTGTTTAATAATAATAAAAAAGGTAAATAGAGTAAACGTAGTCAAAACATAGCCAGAGTTCAGGAACCCAGAACGGATAGTCAGACAAGCCAAAACGTCAGGGAGCCATGCCGCCTCATGTTACATGTAGGACTAATTCAATATATCCTCTGTCTATAATTTTCTTACACAGTACATCTTGGCTGTTCAGCTTTCAATCAGGCACTTCTTGTGGATGCGCTGCAGTGAATGGCCCTAGATCCATGACTGCCCATCCTCTATTTTTGTGGACTTGTCAGCCAGCCTGTATTCCCTCCATCACTGTTTTTACCCTGTTATGATTTATAACAAATTTTATCTATGTAAGTATCACTAGTTTTGATATAGAACACTGTGTAAAGTGTAATTGTTGGCATTTTCCTACATTATTATATAAAACATATTATTACTGTACTATACAATTAAATTTATATATGTGCATTTTCTACAGATTGTTGCTTTTTATATTTTTCTGCTTAAAAAGTCCTAAGGGGCGACCTTTTTATGTACTGATTGCATATTTCCTCCTATTCTACTCATACAAGGATGTTGGCAGTACTTTTTACATTTCCAATTCTCATATCCCTTTTTTTCTCCATTCAAAATCTACATGGGAATCACATTTTTTTGTCAGAAAAACTTTATTGGTTCGTACAAACATACAAGTTCCAGAACTAAACAGATAACTAAATAACTTCATTGCATATGATTAAAACATTACAAACATTCTACCAATAGAGTAAGTAGAGAATAAATCCAGTGATGATAATTGTGCAAATACAATAAACTTTCTAAGTAGTGTGATCACGCTACCATACACCATCTGCAATCCACACTGTGTGTGCTAGCAGCTTACTTCACTCCTAAGACCTTATACTGTATGTTTGACAACATTTTAGATGTACAGTAAATAATTCCTCTCTCGCTGTATTTTTCTATCTCCTCTGATCAATAGTGTATCACTTTTATGCCCCGTACACACGGTCGGATTTTCCGATGGAAAATGTCCGATCGGAGCGTGTTGTCGGAAATTCCGACTGTGTGTGGGCTCCATCGGACATTTTCCATCGTATTTTCCCACACACAAAGTTGGAGAGCAGGAGATAAAATTTTCCGACAACAAAATCCGTTGTCGGAAATTCCGATCGTGTGTACGCAAATCCGACGGACAAAGTGCCACGCATGCTCAGAATAAATAAAGAGATGAAAGCTATTGGCCACTGCCCCATTTATAGTCCCGACGTACGTGTTTTACGTCACCGCGTTCAGAATGATCGGATTTTCCGACAACTTTGTGTGACCGTGTGTATGCAAGACAAGTTTGAGCCAACATCCGTCGGAAAAAATCCTAGGAGTTTGTTGTCGGAATGTCCGAACAAAGTCCGACCGTGTGTACGCCCTATTAGGGCCAGTTCACACCATAGAAGCGCAATCTGGATGCGTTCCAGATGCTTTTCTACATGTGCGTTTTTGACGCGTTTCTGATGCAGTCTAGTGCATTATTTCCCCCTCTTTTTTCTTAACCTTAAATAAGGACATGTTTGTCCCAGTGCGTTTTTGATGGGTTTGGGTGCGTTCCAGTGCATTTTTTATGCGTTTTACAACATTTCAGTAAGTCCAGTGCAGGAAAAATGCAGCATGTTTTACTTTTTTTTCTGGAACTGCAAGCACTGGTGTGAACTCTGCCATTGAAAACAATGTAACCTACTTTAGATGCGATTTTGATTCAGAAAAAAACGCACTGGACTGCAGGTGGTGTGAACTGGCCCTAAGACCATGTGAATGCAAATGATTCCTCTCATTAGAGTTGCACTCTCCTCTAATTGGTGGTGTCATTATGTAAGAAGATAAATCCTTATAGTGTAGTATTTTCATATATAGAACTTATTAACTCACATGTGACAACCAATAACGGGCATGGATAGATCTTCCGTTAAAATCAAAACACCGACCTTCCAGTCTCAAATGTAACCGGAAGTGACGTCACCCAGCTTCTCCCGACGCATTACGTCCCAACACACGTGACATCACCCCTACGCATTGATAAAAGCAGCAAATTTACAAATATTTACAACTTAAGCTCTCACACTTGTACATCCCCTATGGACCAGAGCATTTTTTACATTTCTGCTATGGGTCTATTGATTCATCAATAATTTTGTCATTGCTTGAAAAAAAAAAAAGGTAATACAAACGGCATGTTTTTTTTTTGTTTTTTTTTTAGAATAATCAATGCTTTCTTTTAGTGATATTGTCTTGCAAAATGAAAGATTGATGAAGAAATAGATCATATAGATGAAAAAAATAAATAAAAACTAGGAAAAAGTTTTTTATTCTTTTTTTTTACCTTTCATCAGTGTTAGTTAAAAAAAATACTCTATTATTTGTTAAATGTTACTAACATTATGATTTTGGTGCAAAGCATTGTAAAGTCATTTACAAGTACAATAAAGCCTTTATTTCTTACAACAGCTATACACATTACAGGTATTTGGGTGTCATCAGCAACGGTATTACAACAAGGCATCATACACACAGGCACAGTAACAATAGCCTCTGTATTTAACATAGCATAAAGGAAATTTAATTTGCTATTCTCAAGTGGTATGAGAACAATCAGAATCAAATAAATTTGTCTTGAGTAACAACATTCTTGTCTGCTGTCTTGTTTACACCACGCGTTAACATATAATCAAAAAGCCAGTAAGGTAAAAGTGAACAGCGTTGCCAGAAAAAGGGAAGGAGAAAAAGCAAGGTATGTAGGTAAATCCTTCAGAGCACTGCATTTTTATTTTAATACAACACTAACATAATTGACAGACAAATTAAATAAAAACAAAAAAAAAGTTTAAATATTAATTATAAATACAAAACAAACAGGAAAATAATAGCATTTAAATATTAAAGGAGATATGTTCGAGATGCTTGCAGGCCCGGGTAACATAAAACACATTTGGGGTACGTGCCCACGTGTTACCCCCTTTTGGGACAAGATTCTCCAGCTATATGACAAACTTGTAGGGGACAAATATCCTAATGAACCCCACTTAACGGTCTTATCTATGCAGTGCTGATCCTGACCTCCCTGGGGCCCTCAGCAAAATTCTGCTAAGGGGCCCTCTATCTGACCCGTGATGCCGTGAGCTATGTAAACCATTTGCCATTGCCACACAGTCACACCTGACAGAGTCTCCCCCTACATTAGGGTCCCCAGAGAGCCTCCCCTTACATCAGGGTCCCCAGAGAGCCTCCCTACTTACATCAGGGTCCCCAGAAACTCTCCCCCTACATCAGGGTCCCCAGAGAGCCTCCACTTACACCAGGTTCCCCAGAGAGCCTCCCTACTTACACCAGGGTCCCCAGAGAGCCTCCCCTTACACCAGGGTCCCCAGAGAGCCCCTCCTTACATCAGGGTCCTCAGAGAGCCCCTCCTTACACCAGGGTCCCCAGAGAGCCCCCCCTTACACCAGGGTCCCCAGAGAGCCCCCCCCCTTACATTAGTGTCCCCAGAGAGCCTCCCCTCTTACATTAGTGTCCCCAGAGAGCCCCTCATTACACAGGGTCCCCAGAGAGCCCCTCCTTACACAGGGTCCCCAGAGAGCCCCCCTCTTACATTAGTGTCCCCAGAGGGTCCCCTCTTACATCAGTGTCCCCAGAGGGCCCCGTCCTTATATTAGTGTCCCCAAAGGCGCCCCTCTTTCATCAGTGTCCACAGAGGGCCCCTTCCTTACATTAGTGTCCCCAGAAAGCCCCCCTCTTACATCAGGGTCCCCAAACAGCTGACCCCCCCCCCCCTTGCAAAGGTTCCCCTGTACCTGGCTGGTGGAGGTGGGAGGTGGCGATCGGCAGCTCTGTGGTGTCCACAGGCAGGGGGATCTCCCTGGGGCTAGTAGTTCTATCTCTGAATGTATACAGCGGAGAGGGGAGGGGCCCCTGACCGGGGCATCAGCAACAGTGTTCAGGCAGAGTGAAAGTGATACCTTCCACCTCCTCCCACCTCTCCCCACTGCACTCTAAATGGCCAACCAGAGGTGCAGGGGGGATGCTGGGTCTTGGCCCCCCCCCACAGCGGTATAACGGAAGGGCCCAGTCACAAATGCGACTGCAGCGACTCCTAAAGTTCCACCACTGGATGTTGTAAACATTAATTGACGCGCTATGACACGAGGGGGAGGTGGGGCCTCGAGTAATTTGTGGGGCTCTACGCAGCTTGCGTAGTGAGCGTATAGGGCGGATCAGCTCTGTATCTACGTTACCGGGGTCATACAAACAAATCAAGAAGAGTTTAATTCGCTACTGGCTGACTCCTGCACGTTCAATTATTGCTAGATCTTGGCGTCAACCAGTGGTCCCCTCTCTAGCGGATTGGGCCTGCGAAGTGGATAAAATCGAACATATTGAACGGCTGCTAGCGTGTGATGCTGATAAAAGTGAGACCTACACTATTATGTGGACTGTTTGGTTACACTTCCAGTTCTCTTCCGACTTTGACCCTTTTATAGCAGATACAGCTGTTACTGCTCCCCTTGGACCCTCTCATGAGTAGCTTGATATACCTTATCCCCCACTTCCCTTTCTTTCTTATACCCCCCCCCCCTTTTTTTTTTGTTTATTTCTTTTTCTCTTTTCATACTTCTCCGCCCTTTCTACTCCTCATCCCTTACCTTCTTAAGATTAAAGTAATCTTACCGGTAGATTCACCACACTTTCAGGCAATATGTGTTGAGCCTTGGTTTTTTCAGTTTTCTACACCATTGTTTAATGTGATCTACTGGTTACTTGATTTACCATTACTTGGTTTATTTCTACACTCTTTGATGATATCAACTTGACTATGCTTATGTGATACACGTTCTTTTAATGTCCTTCGGATCCTAATGTATACTTGTTCATTCAATGGAAATATGTTATATGTTGCCTAAGGTTATTCAATGTGGTTTAAATACTTGAAACTTAAAGAGGAGTTCCACCCGAGGTCCAGTAAATAAAAATTAAAAAAATTAAAAGTCAGTAGCTACAAATACTGCAGCTGCTGACTTTTAATTGGACACATACCTGTCCCAGGGTCCAGCGATGCGGGGGATCGAAGCCCCGCTCGTCTCCCCCTCCGTTCAGCGGCGCCGGCATTGCAACTGTGGGCGCCGGGCTGTGGCTTCACAGCCTGGCACCCACTGCACATGCGCGAGCTGCGCCGCGCGCCGTGATTGGCCGCTCAGTCACCTGGGACCTGTAATGGGTCCCAGATGATTGACAGGAGGGAGGGAGCAGAGCTGAGCCCTTCCTGTGCCGAGGGGGAAGTGATGTCACCAGCCCAGGCACTGGAAGAGGCAGACTACGAGGGACCACCTAGCAACAGGCATTTAAAGGTAAGTAAAAAAAAATATATCCAAATGTTTTTTTGTAATTTTTTTTTTAATTTTTCATGTAGTTTTTTTTTTGGGTGGAACCCCACTTTAATAAAACAGACTCAACATAAATATTAAAGGAGTTCTAAAGTCAACTCCACATCTCAGTACCACTGTAGTTCAGAAGGCAGGTTCTATGAAATGTGTGACACAGCAGTGCCTACTCACAGGACAAAATTAATACATGTCCCAGAATTCAGGAAAGTAAATGTGCCTAAATGTGTGAGGATCTTCACAAAGTAACTTTACAAACTTTGAGATTGTTCAGATTAATAGGGGTAGGCTAGAAATAATTGAAATACAATGTGGAAATGAATACTATTTATTATTTTATATTTCCACTAGAGATACGTTGTACTGATTAGAAGAATAGAAATAAAAAAAAATCAGAAGGGAAATATTATTTAAAGTGTTACTAAACCCAGGACCCTGCATTCGCTATATCTGGTCTCCCACAGTACACAGAACATGGAAAATGCAATTATTTTAGTAAATATACCTTTTCTCATCAGCAGTATATAGCAGTCTTGAGACTTCTATCAGTGTCTGGTTAAAGCTTGTAGGAGGAGTTTTCTTTCTTCTCTGACTGTCCTATGAGGCTGCATGACTGCTGACCCTCTGTCTGGACAGTGCTGTTTGGCCCTATGATGATAACATGCACCCTCCCAAAAAAAAAAATCTCTAGCAATGCACACCAAACTGAGCATATGCTGAGTGACTCCAAAGGCTCTGTCTTATCAGGAGATGGATTGGGGACAGTACAAGAAGGGGAGGATCAGAGAAGACAGGATCAAACAGTCTTTTTACACAATGTGGAGGATTTATCCCCTTAGGTTCCACAAGGAGTATAATAAGCATGCTTTACTGCATATACAGAATGATTTTACTGTTGTGGGTTTTGTAACACTTTAAGGGGAGAAGGGGAAGAAGGAGTTAATTAAATAATTATTTTTCACTAGTTGTGGGATAACAGCAATATGTGCTTTTGACATGGAGCATAGGGGAATAGCATATGAGTAACATTGGACGTGTATGTGTCAGGGCTGGGCTCAGCCCTTCCTTCTCAGAGCTCTGTGCTCAGATGTCGGTTAATTGCCAGTACTCTTCATTCCACAGTGACTCACCTGGTCTTCATTTCCTGCTTGTCAGTTAGCCCTGCTGGCTATTTAAACTGCCTGGATCAGATCTCCTGTGCCTTCGCCTGGTCAACATATCCGGATACTCTCTGCTGTGTTTTCCTGTTAAAGACTTTTGCCTGGCTGACTTCCCTTCTGGTTCCTGATCCTGTTTACTGCCTCTACTACACTGATCTCTGGATTCCTGTTTCACTGGCTTGTTCCGACTACCTGCTCTGGTTACCGAACCCTGGTTATGTTTTGACCACGTTTGCTCTGTTTGTACCATTTTATTAAAAAATGTGATTTTTACTGCACTACTGTCTCAGTCTGATTCATGGTTCCTGACAGTATGGCTTTTAATCTAGCAGCAAAGTCTTTTACCTACTGCTTGTACCAATCTATAGGGATACCATTTGAGCCAGGGATTTTATCATTCGGAAAGGATTTTACTGCTGTTTCAGTCTAAGTCAAAGAAATATCCACCTTTAGCAGGTGCAGTTCTTTTGGAGACAACATGGAAAAAAAGGATCTAATGCAGGAAGTCTCCTCAGAAGTAATTGAGGAATACCTAGAAAATCAGAGACAGCAGTCCCCTCTGGATATAGGGTATATCTGTGTCTGTGGGGATGTATTCAGCAATCAAGGAGGCCAATAACAGGGCACTAACAAGGGCTATATTAGTTGGAACATAAATAGTAAGTTCCATATGATCTTAAAAACTGGCAGATACATTGCTGGAGTATTTCTATTGCAGGATATGAATCAACTAAATCAGTCAGGTGGATTTGTTCGTGTTCAAGAAGCAAGAATAGTCTCACTTATCTGAGTGTTTCCATCTACTTTCACTAGATCAAGGGCTTAAGCCTACACCTGAAATTTCCCATTAATTGGACTACTGGGACTTGCAGCATCCAAGTGTGGATCTAGTGCATTATTAAAGTTTCAGAAATAACATTTTCAGTTGGTAGAACAATTTTCCAGATATGGCATTTAGTATAGATTGATGAAAATAAGGCATATGTCTGATTCTTGATGTGAAGCATAACTGCCAAGTATCTACCACCATGATATCCACATGCGTCACAATCTAGATGGAACAAGCTAAGGATTTATTAAACTAGATATGCCTCTAGAAAAACTTGCGTATGTGGCATGTTTTGCTCCTTGGACCCTTGTTTTTTTTAAATGCCAATATTTTACTACCCAACATTTTTTGGACACCAGCTTAGGCAGGCCCTATACGCTGCAAATTTCTTTCCTGCAACCACGGATTGACAGTGTTGCCAAGGGAATCCCTCCCACCGAGCCATTGTATCCTCTCCGCGGAGGGGCGGGGAAGCCACCCCCGCCAGAAGACAGGGATAATTGGTAGTGGCTATACCATCCAGAAGGCTGGTTGTACCAAAGTTGATCGATGAATCAACTTGGTACATTCAGCCTGCCCATACATGGTTCGAACCTCGGCTGGTTCCTGCTGAACCAGCTGAGATTCGAACCGTCTATGGCCGGCCTTAATCTCTGTTATCGTAGTGCAGATCGGCAATATGGGAGGGCAGGGTTCAGCCTTGATAATTACACAATTAACCTGACAAAATGAAACAATGCATATCCTATGAAGTGCAGCAAGGTATCTAAAAATAATATTGTTTTGGCAGAGTAGGGTGAGCAAATGCACATCACTCATAGACACATAAGTATAGCAAAACAGAACAAAACAACAGTTGAACTGCTTGTCGTGTCAGTAAACCCCCAACAGCTAACAACTGAAAACCTTTTTTTCCCCTGAACGAAATTAAACTAAGATGAGAAGTACAAAATTCCACTGACACTTCAGTCTCATTGGTAATACTACTCTTGGTGGAATGGGAAGGAGGGAGGGAGGGGGGGAGGAAAGGGAGTAGCCCCCAAGCAGTCAGTCTTGCTGCTTCTCCTGTTTAGATGGTTGAAAATGCTTGAAGATGATAAATGTAATGTTGAGATACACATACATGACCGGTCAAAAGTTTTAGAACACCCACATTTTTCCAGTTTTTTATTGAAATGTAAATAGTTCAAGTCCAGTGAATTACATGAAATGGTACAAAGGTAAGCGGTAAACTGCCAGAGGTGAAAAAAAAAAGTTTAGGTTAACAAACTGAAAAATAATGTACATTTCAGAGTTATACAAAAAAGCCATTTTTTTTTAGGAAAGAAGTAATGGGTTAACAACTCACATTTGTTCTGCGACAATTTAAGTAAATTAAGCCTTGAAAGTTTACAAGTGTCCAAAGTTTTGTTGCTTATTTACAAGCGCTTTGTATAAAAGCGGTTGAAACAGACTGTGTTACTACACCCTCTTAAATAATATTTGGACAGTGTTGTACTGCAGGAAGTAGTATATTCAGGGCCGTCTTTAATATTGATTGGACCCTGGGCAAACATTTTCTTGCCCCCTCTCCATGCAATTTCGCTCTCCACCTGCTCTGAGACATACAATAAAAAGCAACTAAACTCAAAATCAGTTTAACAAATCAGATCAGGCAGCGATTGCGATTGGTTGCCAGAGGTTGCAGTGTATCATTACCACTCACTGACTGGCTGCTAGAGGTTACAGCACACATTATGGATCACTGATTATTTGATAGCGGTTACAGCACATGACTTCTGCTTGTTGATTGGTTGCTAGAGATTACTGTACATCAATACTGCTCACTAATGGGTTGCTAGAGGTTACTGGACATCCTTACCACTCACTAATTGGTTGCTGCACGAAATGACTGCTCACTGATTGGTTGCTAGAGGTTAGTGTACATCATTACTGCTCACTGATTGGTTGCTAAAGGTTATAGCGCATCATCTCCTCACTACCTGCACACTATGAACTGGGGAGGTGAGTGACCCATCAATAGACAGAAAACTTCTAGGGATCCAAGGACTCCTGGGATCAGTGGCAATGGTGAGGGAGGGGGGGTGTGGTGTGATCAGTGGCAATGCTGGGGGGGGGTTGATGGGATCAGTGGCAATGGTGGGATGATGGGATTAGTGAGGAGGCAGTACACTGTGGCAAATTCTGAATCATGTAGAGCAAAGCTGGAAATCTTTGGCAAGTATATAGTGGGGGATTCTACACTGACCACCAATGTAATGGGAAATTTACAATTACAACCAATGTGAGGGGGGATTTACACTGTGACCACTAATGTGAGAGGGAATTTGCACTGACCACTATGTAACGGGGATTTTATGCCACCCACCAATATAAAGAGTGATTTCTACACTGACACCAATGTAATAGTAGCATTTACACCAACCACCAGTGTAAGGGGGACTATACACTGACCTCCAAGTAAGGGGGAATTTACACTGTGACAACCATTGTCGAGGAGATTTGTACCTACCACCAATGTAAGGTGACACTTCTACACCGACCACCAATGTTAGGGGGGATTTACACTGACCACCAATGTAAAGGGGGATTTACACTGACCACCAGTGTAAGGGCAATTCTGCGCTTACCACCAATGTAAAAGGAAATGTACACTGATCACCAATGTAATGGGGGATTTTACATCAACAACCACCTACACGGACCACCAATGTAAGGAAGGATTCCAAACTGACCACAAATGCAAGTTTGGATTTTTTTTACCGGATTACCAATATAAAGAGGAGTTTCTACCATCAATGACCACCAGTATATGGGGGACCTTCGCACTGGCCACTAGTGTGAATGAAAGGATTGTACACCAAGCTCCAATGTAATGAGAAGATTTACATTGATCACCAATGTAAGTGAGACATTTAGCCTGTGTTCACATTTGTGTGTGTCGGGAACGCATGCAAAATCGCTTTCCTGACACCACAGAAACATCCTGCCCTTTAGCAGATAGACAGCAGTGCCATTAATTGTTAATGACACCCTCACCCATCTGCCGAGATGTGTGTATTCACATGCACCGAAATTCAGGGTGCTGTGGCACCATGTTATTTTGAAAAGGGGTTCCATCTCCAATTTGCTTACCTTTGCAGAACAGGCTGATGTTAGGCTTAATGAGCACAGTTGCAGGCAAGACTTTCAAGCATGCCCCTTACCTCCCCAGTGGGCAGCATTCAGCAGAGGTGATGGTGGATACGACCTCAGGGGCATAATATACATATGAATGTCACCTCTATTTACATATTAATGGAGCCGATCCACAGCTATTTGCATATTACTGCCGACATGTAAACACAGGGTCTGCAGGTGAGTCATCTGTACATGACAGTAGGGCAGAGCTGGGCAGCATTAGTTACAGAACTTCACACTGAGATATCGGGACACAGAACAGGACTAAAATTTCAAGGGACAAGGGAATTTAAACTGGAATAGTTGGCAAGTATGAGGCAGCTGCTTTGGGCCCCACAACAATGATGGGGCCCAGGGCAGCTTCCCCTTTTGACCTGCCTTAAAGACGGCCCTGAGTATATTGCTCTCAAAATGGCGATAAAAAGGCAATTGACAAAGGAAGATAGACAAACCATTATAACCCTCAAAAGTGTAGGTCTATCCTTTAGGCTGGGTTCACACTAATGACCACAGCCGCTCTACCCTTGTGCTCGCTGAATGTCGCCCAAAGGTTATCTTAACTCTATATACTCCTTGGGGGTACACTACACACCGGATAGATTAGCCCATATGGGAGTGAGCACAGATTCTACCTGCACCAGATGTTGCAGAGATCATGGTTATTCATCCATCTTTTATGGAGGTGTCCCAAATTGCACTTATATTGGAAGAAAGTCATTGACACTCGGGGCTTTCCAGGTCCTGATACCCTTAGACCCTAAACTGTGCTTGCTGGGGATAATAGATGGTCTCCTGATGGAGGATATCCTCAGGCAGGCTATTAGGCGAGCTCTGTTTCTGGCTCGCAAGTTAATTCTCAGGCACTGGAAATCCACTGACCCGCCCACAGTGCAGGAATGGATTACACAAATGGGAGACACTCTCCGTATGGAAAAACATATATATCAGCATAGGGGGATCAGTACAAAATACGAGAAACTATGGGCCCCCTGGTTAGATGTCCCTGGCCTGGCGCCAGTAGATTTGATATATGACCGCTTATTTTAAAGCCCATATAGGACAAATTGATCTAAATGTATATATATGTTAGATACTTGAATGTAAGGGATGAACAGTGGAAGTGGTGGAGGGTAATTACTGATAATAAAGTCTTGCGATGTACTTAGCCTCTGTTGAGAGTGAGGAATACAGTGTATTAATGTAAGAGAACTGCTGTGACACGTCGGGTGCACACACACGTGCGTATGCTCATACCTTGGCTAAAAGAATTGTGCACAGGTGAATAAATATTTGCAAATGCCCCAACGCACATGCAAAAACGAATGCGGGCACTCGCAAAAGCACGTCCACAGTTTTTATTGGCACCAGATGGCCTATTTAAAGGGTGCTCTGACTCCTGCTCAACGCTGACTGGTCTTCAGCTGTTTCCTTGTGCCCTGCTGGCATCCTGCTTGATATCCGTTCCTGGTCTAGCTTACCTCTGACCTGCTCTTGAATTTAATTTATGCTTTGGATCATCGGTTCCTGACTTCAGCTTACTCCTGACATAGCTCCTGTCTCATGCCTGGTACCTCACTGCCCACTTGCTGCTGACTTCTGACTACTCTTATGTATCCTGTTTGGCTTCATGTCTCCTCCGAGTGCCTGCGCTGGCTGCCCCTCACCCCATCTCCAGTGGACACAGTGTGCTCCTGTCTCAAAAATGCGGGGAGCTCCGGCAAGCCACATATCCTGAACCTGAGTGCTCCTTAACTTCGGCTGGTCTACCCAGCATCATCACAGTTCCTGACCTGATGTTCTGCCTGAATCACAGAGTCTACAACTCCTGCCACAAGCTCTGCAAGCAACATCTACAGGCACTCATGTTCCTCCTGTCCCTTGGCACCATCTGTTCCACTCTCAGTGGGGCCTGGGCTGGAGATACAAGAGAGGCTGTTTTAGTCTCCCACCAGGTACGTGACAAGGCAATTGAAAACTGAAGGAAACTCTGACAGGAAAAGGTCTAGAGGACCCAAAGTCACAACAGAATCAGAAGACAAGTTTCTGAGAGTCAACAGCCTATGTAACAGGCAGCTCATAGGCCAACATTTTCATGCAAAATTTTAGATCTTCAGTTCATCGCACAGTGTTTTTGTACGCCATTGGGTAGGTGGCAGGGTGGTTCCTAAGTATGTGACACCAACTGCCAAACATGGAGGAGGAAGCATGATGGTCTTGGGGCTCTTTTGCTGGATCCAAAGTTGGCAAGAGTGAATGGTACCTGAACCACAACTATGATCACAGCATTTTGTAGTACAATGTAATACCCTCTGGAATATTCCTAGTTGGCCAGGGGTTTATCTTATAGTAAGATAATGACCCAAAACATACCTCCAGGCTGTGTTAGAACTACCATAGGAGAAAAGAACTAGACGGTAGGCTTCAAAACATGCAATGACCAGCATACTTTCCAGACTTGAAATCGATGAAGCTAGTTTGAGATGAACTGGACAGAAGTGTGAAAGCAAAGCAACCTAAAAGTGCAACACATTTGTGGGAACTTCTGCATGAGTGTTGGAAAGAACATCCTGAATAATATTTGATTTCTGTTGTATAACAAATATTTTTTCTCAGCTAGGGATAGGGTTAAAAAAAGCAAACTCAGCAGGGTGCTCTGTTCCCTGGTGCACCTAAAGAACAGTGAAAGCATCATAAAAGACTGCGCAAATGCTATACAGTGTTTCAAAACATGTACAGCCTTGGAACAGGCTTGTGTCCACTGCAATTCTGCCTCCTTTTTAAATAAGGTATTCACAAGTGTTGTGATTTCAGCATAGTCAGCTACAAGACTTAAATAATAGCATGTAAATCCTCGAAATTAGGCAAACCCTGCTTTGGTTTGGGTAATTCATGTATAACATCAATGTGGGATTGTAAGTGATGAGAGTCTTTGGTCTACAAAGTCAATCTTAGTTTGTGCAAAAACACATTTTCTTTGTTTAGGGGGTAGTTGTATTCCACCAGTCTGTGAAAAACTTGATATGGGGCTAATTTATACAGCACGGACAGTTGCTAGAGAGATAAACCACACTCCATCGCGGCTGCGGTAGGGGGTGGTGTGTTGCACGATTCAGCTCCCTTTTTTTCACTGAAATATATTTGAAGTAAACAAAAGTACACTTCATTCATATCACTGTACATTAGCACGATGCACTGTGCTGTGCTGTTGTACAGTGACATGCGATCCTGTACTGTATGCTGTGATGAAATGCATGTTTGCATTTTATCGCAGCTCACTGCATTGCAGTGTGAATGGGACACAAAAAACAATTGTTTTCTGTGTGTCCTTGTGGTACTCCAAATCAAGTGTAACTCCACTTTTGTTGAGGAAAAAAAAAACCTTCCCCTCTGGGTAATATATGTACATTGCAAGGATTTTACCAAACTTTGTTGCAGATTCCTACCATTTGTTATTCTGAAGAAATCCCTGTGTGTTGGTCTGTGTCCATGTGGAAAAGTGTATCTAATGGGAGTGGTTTCATAATTATCAACCAGCTGCTGTACCTGCAAAGCTCTAATGGGGAAAGCTGCTGGATTCCTCTAGCCATGATTTCCTTTTGGGAGTATCTCAGGGGATGCCTGAAATCCGATTTGTATCTCAATGTAGCCTTCAGGGAAAATCGGTGAGCCAATCACACAAACTGGAAATGCACCCCTAGGTAGCCATATTGCATTACATTTTCAAAAAATTAAAGAGCTACAGATTGAAAAGAAAGGTCATTTTTAATAACATTCAATCACAATATGACTTGAGTAGCAATTGTATAGGCTATATTATTTTTTGTTTGCTATTTTTTCCCCCACAAAATTGGAGTTACCCTTTAAAGGAGAAGTCCAGCCTGAGCTTGTTTGGCTGGGCTTCTCCTATGGGTCACAGGAGTGCAATTAGTTTTGCATTTCTGTGACCCATTTTCAGCAGAGAGCTCTCTGCTGATGTCACTGGAATCAGTCCAGGCATGCGTCATCACGACAATATATTCTTGATCCGCCAGGTTCCTGTACTGATGCCTGTCTCAGCCTCTCAGCGAACTGCTGAGAGCCTGAGATGGCCACTCCCCGCCCCTCCATAGCTCAGCGCTCCAGTGAGCATGGAGGAGCAGAGAGGAGAGCTGTTGATTGACAGTCAGCAGCTCTCTGCTCAGGGATCTGTGAGAACTGAGCCATCGATGATGTTCGATCGCTCGGTTCTCAGTGAAGAGGCGCCGGGGACAGATGCTGCATCCACCTAGGTAAGTATAAATGGGCCAAAAAACACCCCCCATACTTCTCTTTTAAGAAAAAATTACAAAACATAAAACATTACTTTAAAAAAAGCCAATACAGTATTCTTCCAACAGACTAACATCTCAAGCACAACACAACATATTGCATCATATTTAGCTTTCAGGGATGCAGATAAAAGTGTGTATTTGGGTGCTCTAAATAACAGACCAAGCAGATATCAGTCTATGTAGAAATAGAGGAGGGTCTTCATGCACTTCCAGCAGCACTTGAAGAGAGAAGCAAACTCTGGGAGTGAAATGAAAAAAAAAAAGGTGCCTCTAAGTGCAGAAGTAAAACTTTATATTTCACAAAAGGGTTAAAAACACTTACAAAAAGGTGGATGGGTAGGAGCACATCACATTAGTAATATGGCAGGTTGATGACATCACTTCCGGTTTGCTGGTCCCTCCGCGCTGACGTCACTTCCTGGATTCGGCTTCCATGCTGTCTCAAACAGGCTAGCTGTCTTCCCAGTATCCAGGAGAGTTGTGGCTTCCATCTGCCAGCCATTTTAGAATATGCTGCCATAGAATCACATCTCCGGATATCCCTGAGACTTTTTGGGACTACCAGAACGCTGGACCACCTGCCATATTACTGCTCCTACCCATCCACCCTTTTGTGTTTTTAACCCTTTTGGGAAATATAAAGTTTTACTTCTGCACTTAGAGGCGCCTTTTGTTTGCAATTGTTTGCAAATTGTTTGCAAAGCAGACTGAAAAATGGTTAGTATACACTCTATTAATCCACAAGATGAATGCATTTTCAGATGTTTTTTATTTATATGAAGTATAGTATTTGGTAACATTTTGTACTGGTGTTCCTAATGCAGGCCATACACGATGCGAATTTCGTACGAAAATCCAAATCGAAAGTAAAATCGACTGTTGTATCGTTAGTGTGGTATGTGTGATACGCGATTTTCGTACGACAGCCCAAATTGACAGATCCAACATTTTTTGCGTTTTTTGAGAAAAATTGTCCAAATTTTCTATCGTTAATGGCAGAGTTGGACGATTTGACCTAAGAAACAGAACTGCGCATGATCCCCGGAAGGTTCGATTCGGAAGGAAAACATACAGAAAAAACACTAACGAATGTTCGACTACAACTATAAATGATATTAATACAGGAAAAACTATAGACCACAGCAAAGTCTGATGAGGTGCCAACAAGTCTGCAAGAGAAGTGAAATAAACACAAATGCCTGTGCATGTATAATGGTCCTTTCACACCTTCTTTGACATGGCAGGAAAAAATATAAAGAAAGCAGGCAATAATGACCTATTGCATTTGCTATACAACACATTCGCTATAAAAAAAAAAGTGCTTCATCCAGGAGGTGCTGACATGTTTGCGAGCAAAGTGGAATAAACACAAAAGTGTCTGTGCATGTGTAATGGACATTTCAAATCATGTACAACATCAAGTGTGGTGAATACAGGTGGTATCACATCATGATTACAATAAAGACACCCCACACTAAATTCTAACAAGCACAGATTTATTGTGCCAAACCCAAAACAGGAATGGTTTCATGCTTGTACCCGTATGTATGAACATGTATAAGTATTTTCTTCATTAAAACATACACTTCTAAATACAAAAATATAACCTCTTTATATAAAATCACTATTCATTTTGTGCAGTAGTAGTGCAATTATGAAAAAGTGAACATTATCACAGTAGGGTGCAGTGTGCTAGTGTCTACACGTGGACAACAATAGGTATGCAATATACAAGACTGTACAGGTGGACCAAAACATAGCAGGTGTACAACTACATTCAAATGGAAGGAATTCTTGTAAAGACATTATTACAATAAAGATGCAGTAGTATACTACTACTCTGTATACGTATACAAAAAACACCATAGGTTTACAAAAACGATTAAAGTCTAACAAGTGTCCATATGCACAATATGTATTTATTGTGATAAACTGTACATATAGTCAAAACATTGCCTACAACTGCTGTGCAATGTTGAAATGTGTACATTTGTACCATAAGGATCCATTGAGCCAGGTTGTACAGATGGACAAGAACAGTGTAGGTTTTCAAGTCCATTCCAGATAAGTGTCCATTTCTACAATCAGTAGAGCTGTGTGCTAGACTGTACAGATGGACAACATGATTGCAGGTGTAAAATTACAAGTGAAGTTGGACAAGGGCCTAAAAATGTCTGCTTTGCACTAGACGGTACAGATGGACAAGAACAGTGTAGGTTTTCAAATCCGTTCCAGATAAGTGTCCATTTATACAATCAGTAGAGCTGTGTGCTAGACTGTACAGATGGACAACATGATTGCAGGTGTAAAATTACAAGTGAAGTTGGACAAGGGCCTAAAAATGTCTGCTTTGCACTAGACGGTACAGATGGACAAGAACAGTGTAGGTTTTCAAATCCGTTCCAGATAAGTGTCCATTTATACAATCAGTAGAGCTGTGTGCTAGACTGTACAGATGGACAACATGATTGCAGGTGTAAAATTACAAGTGAAGTTGGACAAAGGCCTAAAAATGTCTGCTTTACACTAGACGGTACAGATGGATACGAACACTGCAACTGTGCACTGTATTAAAGAAGAGGCATGGCCTGTACATGATACATGGCATGTGATTATACGAACGTCCGTGGGTTCGTGACGTCACGTAGGAAGGAATATTCTAGGAATATTCGTTCGGTAGACGATAATTCAAACATAATTACCTGAGGTAAGTTTGATCTGGGGACTCTATATTGATTATTTAATGTGTCTGTGGATGTGTGTGTGATTGATCTAAGTACCTTTTATTGTATTATTGTAGCTGTCTTGTTATGGTATTCAGGCCTGGATGTTCTAGATGGCCTTTTGTCCAATTCTACACATGTATTATAATACTTTAGAAATGTGATATATTTATATATATATTTATTTTATTTTATTTTTTTATTTAAAGGACAATGCCTTTTAAATTTACATCTCCTGATTTCCTACCGCAATTTATTGACAAATACAGAGAATTATCCTGCTTATGGGATGTGAAGTCAAGGGATTATTCCAATCGCTATAAGCATGATGAAGCTGTAAAAGAACTAAAAGAACTATGTAAAGCGGTTTGTGTTGAACCCACGGAATACTATGTGAAGAACAAGATTGCAAACTTGCGTACCGTTTTTAAGAAGGAGTACAAAAAAATACAAGCCTCCAAAAAATCTGGTGCAGGATCTGAGGACGTGTATGTGCCACGTTTGTGGTACTTCAAAGACCTGATGTTTTTAGCTGATTCAGATGATCCCAGAGAGTCCCATTGTACTCTTCAAGCAAGTGGGGGATCAGACTCTGGTGCATTATCTGAAACAGAGGCTAAGTCCCAAACACAGACACAGGTAAATTTATGTTGTATCATATGCTATATTCTTTATTTAAACAACTGCCAATAGAGTAGTGAATAATTTGTACACTACTATACTTTCTTGCATGAATATATTTAAACTGAAAGTCTAACCAAAACCACAATATTAAAATCAGCATGTCATCTATATCCAGTAAAGCATTCTTGTTGCACATATTGTGAAACAAGGGTTAATCCACTGCATTGTTTACAATGGCCATCTAATCTTGTCTTCTCTGTTCCCTTCTTCCACTGTCCCCAATCCATCTCCTGATAGAACAGAGGCTAGGAGACAAGGTGCACATTCTCTGTTTGATGTGTATTGCTATAGAGATTTTCATTTTTCTTTTGGGGGGGTATTGAGTGCATGTGATCAGCACAGGGCTAATTAGCACTGTGCAGATAGAGGGTCAGTGGTCCTGTAGCTTCATAGGACAGTCAAAGTAGAATGAGAACTCCTCCTCCAAGCTTTAGCCTGACACTAATAGCAGTAACGAGACTGTTACATACTGCTGATGGAAAAAAGTATTTAACAGTATATATTTACTAGAACAATTTCATTGCAATGTATTTTGAATGCAGAGTCATGGGTTACCAAATGAAAATGTTTTACACATTACCAGCAATTATTATACAATGAACCATATTATATATAGCTATATACAGTCCTGCCATGCAACTGCCCCCCTGCCTACAAAATAATCAGTATAATTTTGTCGATTTAGACGTGCATTGGCAGTTGGTAGTCTAGGCCTTGCAGGAGCTAAATTTTGCAAACCAGTACTGTCATTTTGCCAGTCACCTGGCACAATTGTCCCACTGGTAATGTCTTCCATATCAACTGCAGATGATGGCATGTATGACACCATTGTGCTTCGTAAAAATTGTGTAGCATACAGCAGCACTCCACAATAATGTCCACTTTTTCCACTGCTACATTCATAGTGGTGTGGAAGATTCTGAATCTGCTGGCCATAATGCCAAATGCATTCTCAACCACCCGTCTTGCCCTAGACCGGCGATAATTGAATATCTTCTGTTGAGTTGTTAAATTACATAAGGGATAAGGTTTCAAAAGATGTTCATGCAAAGCAAACGCGTAATCCCCAATAAAGACGAAAATTTAGTCCTTCCACAGTCTCACTTGAAGATGGAAGATGCAAAACACCTCCTTTCAATCTGTTCAGGAATTCACTCCGCCGTATTACTCCTCCATCTGAGTTTCTTCCATTTTTCCCTATGTCCAGGTATATGAATTCGTATTTTGCATTGACGATAGCCACTAATATTATGCTAAAGAGCCCTTTGTAATTGAAAAAGTAGGATCCGGAATTGACTGGTGGGGTGATCCTTACATGTTTCCCATCAATTGCCCACAATTTTCCCACAATTAGGGAAATTCCACATATCCCGGAATTCTTTAGAAAGGTCTTTCCATTCCTGGGAAATTGTGGGAAACTGTTGGTAAAAAAGACATAAGACATAAGAATATTTAGCATAGATAGGAATTGATGATTAATCACTGTTTTTATTATTTTCTATGGGATACTCCAAGCCCAGTACCACAGCACCCAGGGCCATCAGGTCTGAGGACTCAGAGAGGAAAAAAAAGGAGGAATTTAGATTATGATACTTCCACTTTACTGAAGGATGCATCATCAATTATGCAACAAAAGGATGATGAATGTGATGCTGTGGGTTACCTTGTTGCACACAAGTTACGCAGGATGTCCATGCAACAGCGAGACTTGTTTGAATCTCTGCTACATAAAATGATTGGCATTGAACGTAAGGGACATCTTACAGCAAACACTGATCTTATGGGGTATCAGGGATGTACCTCTCACCCACCTGTACCATCTGTCCCAAACTGGCAGATGAGTAATATGTCCCAACAACAAGGAACCACAAGCTGGGCAATGCACCAAGAACCACATCAAGGTTTAAATATACCAATCTGTGACTATAACAATACATTTTCTTTACTGTTCTTGTTGAAGTTGACATGGTCTTTGTTAAATAATACTATTGTTAAATAAAAAATATATTCTGTTTCAAAACGTCTCTTTTTGGAAATGGTGTACTTCCTGATATGGATTTTTTTGGAATAAATAGCATTTTTGCCAATTTTAGACACATTGCTGAATTTTACATATTTCAACTCTATTTCATATGTAGTCATGTAATAGAAATCAGACAGTTCACCATGTTTTCGTACCTTTAAATACTGTGGTTGGAGCACCTTTACTATGGCCTCACACGTCACCGGTATAATCCAACCTAATGATTGGGCAGAAATTCCGGTCGTAAACTTCATGTCTTCAAAAGACCTGCCTGTAGCCAAGAAACGGAGGGTTGCCATGAGCCTCTCCTCTGCACTGATAGCCTTTCTCATACAGGAGTCTTGTTTGGCGATATGTGGCCACACATGCGATAACAGCATCTCGAACGACTCCTGTGTCATCCGTAAATAAGTTCAATAATCCTCAGGATTATTTTCCCTCAGGTTTGTCAATAGATTTACATGTGAGAATTTCTCACGCTGCAGGAGCCTGTTTTTTGTCCACACTCTGCTCTTCCTTTTGTTTCTTCTTTTTTTCTTCTCCTCCTCCAAGGCTATTATTCCAATTGCAATGGCTACCATTTTCTGCTTTCTATTGTACCTCTTGAAAGGCATTTTCTCAGAACGAATGAACGTGCGCTGCGAGGAACGGCTGCTCTTTTCGTAATTGGCGCGACCCAATGTTGTACAGTAGGGGTGTGGTTAAAAGGTTACAAAACATTACATCACTTCCTCTACTGGCATGAAAACATAGTGTTTTGATGTACGATTTTTATATCTAATTGATGGTACACTCGCATGCTGTATGTGAGCGCCGCTTTCGTTTATCGCTCAACGAATCGTTCGAAATTCGCATCGTGTATGGCCTGCATTACTGTGGCTTCTGTTGAAGTATTAAACCTCCTACTGCAGTTGGAGATGTCTCATTACTCCTGTTTTATTTACCGTAACGTAAAACAGATTAGCAATTCAAGAAAAAGAAGGAGAAGCATTCATAAAAGGCTAGTGGATGATTGTTGCGTTAATATTCAATTCGAACACTTGGCCAACCAAAGTCTTGGAATAATAGGATGTATTGAATGTATAAAATCCCATTGAAGAGGTAATGTCTGTGTAGTATCTAATGAGTCAGGTTTTCTCTGGGAATACTGTGTTGTGAAGAAGGAGCTTTGCTGCATGTTGATTTGAAGCCAGTGGCTGTGTGCAAGAATCTGGCATCCTGACAGCAGCTCTAAAAGTTGAATGTGCTTGGAAAAGGTACTGCAGTCTGTGTGTGAAGCCCTCATCCCTTCCAAGTCACAGAAGAAAACTACTCAGTCTGCTTTGGCATTGCTTTGTTTTTAATCTGGAGAACAGATTTTCATGTTTGACGATAATTTTGAGGATTAAAAACAAGAAGAAATGCACACAAAAGCCTAATACATACTGTATGATTCAAACGGACGATAGAGTTTTAAAGAGAATCATTTTCAGTGCCTTCATTATTTTTAAGGCCTGGTTCACATCTATGCATTTTTAGTGCGTTTCTAGTTTTGCAGAAGCAGGCTACAGTTAATTTAACATTGTTTCCTATGGGTCATGTTCACATCTGTGCATTTTATGGAAAGGGCCAGGGACCAGCAGGTTGTGTTTTTGGTTTCATAGACTTCAATGGATCAAAAAAAATGTATTGAAAAACACAAAATGCACCTGGAATATGCAAACTGCATCCTGCATGCAGGTGTGAACCAGGCCTTATACTAAATGATCATACAACGTAAAGTTGGATGCCAGGTAACTTTCAGGAATCCCTTTATTTCAGTTATGCAATAATTAACCTTCACTGAGGGCTCATTCACATTTGTGTGTTGCTGAAACTCTCACGTTAATGTATGTTTCCACAAAGCATGGCAATGCACCTGCTCTATGCATTGCAGTGACCTTCATTGTAAATGGCACCCAAGCACATTGTACAGTAGAGCACAATGCACTGTAGAACACCACAATGCACATAATATACCTTGAAGTCCACTGCGTTGCTGAAAAATGGTCATGTACATTTTTTATTGTTTGTGGTGTTTTGGCAGACCATTCATTATCAATGCCTTAAAGCAGTGGTCTCCAAACGGTGGCCCTAGGGCCGGATGTGATCCTTTAGGCACAATTCTTCCTACTGACGCCAACGATGGGGCATTATTTTTCCCACTGACATCAATGATGGGGAACTATTCCTCTGACTGACACCAATAATGGGGCACTATTCCTCCCACTGATACCAATGATGGGGAACTATTCCTCCCACTGATACCAATGATGGGGCACTATTCCTTCCATTGACACCAATAATGGGGTTTTATTCCTTCTATTGACACCAATAATGGGGCTCTATTCCTCCCATTGACACCAATGATGGAGCACTATTCCTCCCACTGACACCAATGATGGGGCATGATTCCTCCCACTGAAACCGATGATGGGGCACTATTCCTACCACTGATACCAATGATGGGGCACTATTCCTCCCACTGATACCAATGATGGGGCACTATTCCTCCCACTGATGCCAATGATGGGGCACTATTCCTTCCACTGACACCAATGATAGGGCACTATTCCTACCACTAAGCAGGAAGCACTATGATCTCTCTCATTATATCTTGAATGCACATGGTGATACACTGAATATAACCTAGGAGAATATCCTTTGAGACCACCATTGAACCGACATCCCCTATATATGGGAAAAGTGCTTTTTGACCGAAATATTAAAGTAGATCAACACCTCAAGGTAAAAGGCTTATGGTGGTGGTTATCACAAGCAGTGAAATATCAACAGTCACTGAGTGCTAATAGTCTTCCCTATAAATAAGTTGGTGCGGTGATTGTTTCCACCTATGGGGAGTACTACTAATTAAGGACTTATTTGCTACATTTAAATGCACCGCACAATGTTTGTTTGCTCTCTTGAATAGCAACAACATAGAGCAGAGGCGGCTCTAGACTTTGTGAGGCCTTAGGCAAAACTTAGACATGAGGCCCCACTCACTCCCATAATGGGAAAAAAAAATTCAAGGGATGAAAATGAACTGTATTAGGAGGGTACAGTATAGGGGAGTGGACAGTACAGGGGGTAGGTGAGTGGGCATAATAAAGATATATTTTCCTCAAGCAGAGCTCCACAGGGAAGCTGCTCTCACAGATCCTACCTATTCTGGTAGGCTTTCACAAAGAGAGAAATAAAAGGGGGGTGGGTGGAGAAGGAAGGAAGGAAGGAAGGAAGGAAAAAAAAGAAAGAAAGAAAGAAAGAAAGAAAGAAAGATAGATGGAAAGAAATATAGATAGATGGAAAGATAGATAGATAGATGGAAAGATAGATAGATAGATAGATAGATAGATAGATAGATAGATAGATAGATAGATAGATAGATAGATAGATAGATAGATAGATAGATAGATAGATAGATAGATAGAAAGATAGATGGAGGGAATGATAGAAGGAAGGAAAGAAAGAGAAGGGGGTGGACACGGAAGGGAAGGAAGAGCATCTCCTACATCAGTGTACTCACTGGAAGGCAGGAGAGACTGGATGGATAGATGGAGGGAATGGATGGATGGATGGATGGATCAGACTCCCTTTGTCCTTTTCTCTTTGCTGGGCTTCAGCTTGAATCTTCCCGCCCATACATCCCCTTCTCTGAGGCAGTACAGAGAACACTGCCAAGGAGAGTGGGCGGGGCAGACACAGGAGGAGAGGGCGGGAGGAGGAGGAGCAGAAGCTCGCTCTCCTCTTCTGTCTGGCTGTGCGGGCAGCAGGGGGAGGGGGGAGATCTGTCAGAGCTCTACTGAGCGGCTCTCCCTGTCTGTGATCCGGAGCTCCGATCACACATCTCACTCGCAGCCCGTATCTCTCCCTGTAGCAAAGTGAGGGGATACAGGACTGTGTGATGGCGGAGAT
Source organism: Lithobates septentrionalis (assembly GCA_037952835.1). NCBI lineage: Eukaryota > Metazoa > Chordata > Amphibia > Anura > Ranidae > Lithobates > Lithobates septentrionalis. The sequence goes on along the minus strand of JBBDGP010000735.1, from coordinate 2,985,961 downwards.
CTCTGCTGCTGGAAGGGGCGGCTCTCTAATTAGGTAAACTAGCCAGCTGTGCGAGGCCCCTATGACTGCGAGGCCTGAGGCCACCGCCTATTTCGCCTAATTAGAGAGCCGCCTCTGACATAGAGACTTGGGGTTGATTTACTAAAACTGAAGAGTGCAAAATCTGTAAAGCAACCAATCAGCTTCCACGTTTTATGGTCAAAGCTTAATTGGATAAGTTAAAGTAAGAAGCTGATTGGCTCCCATGCACAGCTGCACCAGATTTTGTACTCTCCGGTTTTAGTAAATCAACCCCTTTGTTTCAACTGTGCTAATATTTGAAGTTCATTAACCACTTGCAAACTGGGCATTTAAACCCCCTCTTGCCTAGACCAATTTTTAGCTTTCAGCACTGTCACACTTTGAATGACAATTGTGGGGTCATGCCACAGTGTACCCAAATTAAATGTTTATCATTTTTTTCACACAAATAGAGCTTTCTTTTGGTGGTGTTTAATCACCACTTGGGTTTTTATTTTTTGCTAAACAAACAAAAAAAGACAGACATTTAAAAAAAAAAAACATGTTTCATAGTTTGTTATAAAATTTTGCAAACTGTAATTTTTCTCCTTCATTGATATTTGCTGATGAGGCTGCACTGATGTGCACTGATGGGCACTGATAGGCACAGATAAGGCGACACTGATAGGCACAGATAAGGCGACACTGATGGGTACTGATAAGACGGCACTGATAGATGTCACTGATGGGCACTGATAGGTGGCATTGATGGGCACTGGTAGGAGGTATTGATAGGCAGCACTGGTGATGAGGCACTGATTGGTGACATTTATAGGTGGCACTGATAGGTGCACTGCTGGGCACTGATAGGTGGCACTGGTGGACACTGGTAGGTGACACTGGTGGGCAATGGTAGGTGACACTGTGGGCACTGATAGGTGACACTGGTAGGTGACACTGTGGGCAATGGTAGGTGGCGCTGGTAGGTGCCGCTGGTGGGCACTGGTAGATGGGACAGAAGCCTCTGCAGAGGCTCTCCAGATCAGGTCTGATGTCCCTCTCACAGCCGCTGGTGACCGCCTTTTTTTTTTCTCCTCATGCTGCCAGCGTGAGGAGAAAAAATAGCCGATTACCACCTCTGTTTACATCACATGATCAGTTGTCATTGGCTGACAGCTGATCACATGGTAAGGGTCAGGATCAACCCCCTACTCCGATCTGCGATCAGCCGAGTCTCATGGACTCGCTGATCACAGAGTGTGCCGCGCGTGCCCGGCAGGGGGCGTGCAGGCCGCTCGAGCACGGGAGGACATCTATGGACGCCCTCCCGGCAAATTAGGTCTGCCATGTAGCCGTCTTTTGGCTATAGCATGGACGGGAGGTGGTTAAAGAGGAAGTAAACGCTGTCTTATTTTTTTTTTTCCTTTTGCTGACCTGCAAAGGAAAGGCATAATGTGCTAGTATGCATCGCATACTAGCACATTATGTGAAACGTACCTGCAATTGAAGCCCTCGTTATCGCCGCTGGAGGCCTCATCCATCTTCGCCCGTCTTCCTTCCGGGTCTGCGTAATCCTCCTGTGTGACTTCCCCAATGATGGGGCAATATTCCTCCCACTGATACCAATGATGAGGCATTATTCCTTCCACTGACACCAACGATGGAGCATTATTCCTCCTTCTATTGACCACAGGTGCAATGTAATTTTTAAAATGCCACTGACCACAAGCCTGAGATTTGTGGCCCCCCTCTGATACTGGGGCATTTTCCACTTCTACTGGCCTCAATCTGGCCCTCCTAAAGTCGGGGAGGACAGTGGATTGGCCCTTTGTTTATGAAGTTGGGAGACCCCTGCCTTAAGGTGGATGTAAACCCGAATTTTTTTTTTATATCATACTGTAGAGTATAAGATTTCCTATCATTTGAGCCCAGTCTTGCCACACAGAGTTAATCCAGCTCTGAGCAATCCTCTTTTATTGTTCAGTGAGATAAATCTTGACAAACTGAGAAAAACTTTGTCAAAACCTCCCCCTTGCTGTGAGTGACAGGTGATTTACATATCTCGTGCACTAGCCTAAGAGACATGCAGTATTTTTTAATTCCCACCCCCACTCCTTTCTTCAGCAGCTCTGCAAGGATTGGCTGTTCCACACCTCAGCATGATTTGGCATGCTAAAGTCATGTGGTTACTTTCCTGTCTTTTCACTGGATGTTAAAGATCATAGCAGAAGTTCAGTGTTAGAAATACACAGGAGAAATGCATATTGACAAGGGGAGTGTAGAGGTGGGCGGGGAGTCTACTGACATCACGACTCCACCCACCGAGCTCCAGACAACAGACCCACCCACAGAATATGAAGTTTTTCGGGTCTAATAACAGACAGAGGGGAGACATTTGACAGGTAAAGATACATGCAGGAGGCATGTATATCCTTATAGATAACCCCTATGGCAGTAGTTTAGAAAGGATGACATTGGGTTTACATCCACTTTAAAGCAAAGCACATTAACGAATGTCATAAAGGCCAATAATATACCGCATTAGAATGCTTAAAGCAGATCTTCACCCTCCCCCCCATTTTTTTTAAACCCCTGCTAACCAATACCAATGTGTCTTCTGCACAACTCAGATACCCAGCCATATAGACGATCCAGTGTTGTCCTGCTGAGATCCTCTTCTCTTCTGCCACCTCCTGCGCTGCCGTGTTGTTGTATGACATCATCAAAAGGCTGCCGGTGTCTTGCCGAGAAAGTTCCCTCAGCGGATAAGTTCCCCCCCTGTACTGCGCAGGCGCAGCGCCTGCGCAGTACGAACTAATGTCAGCCGCCGAAGATAGCCGAAGCTCAAACTTTTCAATCAGCTGTACACGGCGCCTGCGCCCTAGGTCCAGGTTCCTTCCCCACCATCCAAACGGACCTAGAGGGGGAATCAAAAAGAGCCGAGCGAAGCGAGGCTGTGCCCGAAGCGCGGCGAGCTAAGCAAGGTCGCGAGGGGCCCTCTTACAGGCGCCGTGTACAGCTGATTTTCAGCTATTCTCCTTCGGCTATTTCCGCCGGATCCTACTGCGCAGGCGCAGCACCTGCGCAGTAGAGGGGGGTCCTTATCCGCCGTGCGGAACTTTCTCGGCAGAACACCTGCTCTTCTGGGCTCAGCAAACCAGCCAATGATGGGTCACTAGGCCCGCCCCCCTTTTTGAATGAAAAGCTATGCCTCCTGGGACCTCCTATGTCTGAGATGCATAATCCAGGAGGCAAAGGGAGCATAGTGAGCATAGGTCATTCACCTAGGTGAGTGACGTGCAAGGGGGATGGGACCAGACACTTTCTTTACAAAAAAAAAGGCAAATGAGGAATAAAAAAACTGCACTATTTATGTAAAGGACCTGAGGAGGGGAGGATAAGAGGCATGATTGATTACTTTGAAGCTGAGGCATGATTGATTACTTTAAGCCAACCCTGCATGTAGTTTTAAATACTGCTAGCTTAAGTACCTAAAATCTATCTGTATACTAGCTGTGGATAATCAACACACCAGAGCTCAGAGTTAGAGTATTATGAGCTGGTCTATACTCTAATGCTCTGCACAGTGCTGTTGGTCTATCACTGGGAATTTACAGTTGGGAAGAGCATGGAATGATCCAATCAGTGTGTTTCTGCCCTTTCATTGTCCAGTTAGCAGGCTTGAGCCAGACAGGTGACCAATGAACAGATGTTTTCAGCTTTTTTGTCCTACAGTCATCCATCAGATAGATTGAGTTATGTGTGGGGCCCAGAGCATACAATTATGGGACACTTCCTTTTTGAATGGAGGGAGTCAGGGAATAACTTGCCTTCATAGGATGGTGAGATGTCTGAACTTTCAGATAATGGTATATATTTATAATCACAGATTACTCAGTTCATCACATAGGATAACTCAAATCAAATTACAATCGGGTGTAGATGTTTACAGGTTTCATCATTCTTAAGATAATTTAGAGCCATCTGAGTCTAAACTTACCTGTAAGGTAGACAGTAGAAGAGAACAACAGGCTGTAACCCATGTTTTCTATTGCATTTGACATTACAGACTCTGCCTTTTTACTTTTTTTAACACAATGATGGATGAAATGTAGCTCATCTCATCATAGAAACTGTTGTAAATTCTTTATTTCTCCCCCTCTCATCTCACAGCTCTTTAGCAACCCCTAAACTCCTTCGATTTTTCAAGGGGTACCGGGCAAGAGATGGCTGACAGGGCCACCGACTGAGAGAATTTTGGCCTGTTCATCAAGAACCAGCTAAATTCGAACAGAGTATGGCAGCTTAAGTTTGCCCAGATACAATAACATTTTTCTATTTTCTGTTAGATTTTTTTTTTCTATTGGCTGAGGTTGCAGTGGTAAGGAAACTTTGGGTGTATGAGGTACACTCGACATACTTCCAGTTGAGGAAGTCTGCTGCAGCCAGGGCAGCCTCAGGCGAACAGTGTCTCCTATACTGGTGTACCATGCTGGATGTTTGTTACAGCCTGTATGCAGATGTTACTTACATATTACCTTATCTCCGGCTCCCTCAAGTCTTGATTGCTCAGAAGAGACTACATGTTACATGCTTCTGGGTTTCATCATTGTCAAGCTCCTTCTCCCCATGTCAAAAACTTCCACAAAGCTCTCCATGGGGACAATGATCTTTAAATCATCAGAGCAGTGCCAAGTAAGGAAATTATATTTACAGAACACATACTTATTATTATTAGTCTCTGCTGTGATGTTGGCTATTACCATTACCCTTTTAAGTGCTCCTTATTTCTGCTGAACATCCAATTTACACTTTGCTCCATATTGGGGCAAAAGCTTTAGTCTTAGCTGAATGGCACACATATGTTGACGTTATGAATACAATCTTTATTACTGGAAGGGACATTTACCCTAGGTTCACACTTCCGCATTTTGTGCAGGCCGTTGTGCCTGCGTTTCCACAAAAAAAAGTGCATGAACCTTTTCAAAAACACAGCCGCAGGGAAACAGCATGGTCCTTTTGACCATGCAATTCAGAATGAATGGCAGCCCCGAGTGTTTCCTAAGAGAAGAGCAATTTGGCTGCAGGAACAGATGCATCTCCTGCACCTGCAGCCACACGCTGAAATGTGAATCTTAAAAGGGAACCTGTGAAGACAAAAATAAGGAGAACATTGATAAACAGCTGTCATTTTGATAATGACTTCATTACCTAGTGAGTTCATGAGCTGAATTAATTATGAAATATAGGATTTAAGACTTCCCATTCTTAGGCCTCATGTACACTGCTGCTGCTAAACAGACGTTTAGGAGCAGTTGGGCATTTTTTTCAACTGCTCCTGAACTCTCTTATCAGTACATGTACACAGGATCGTTTATAGTCGTTTTGAGGCAGTTGCGTTTAGAGGCCTTTTTTGGAAAGCAAAAAAAAATGAGTTCAGACGCTGAGTTTAGAGGCATTTCAAGCACCAAACTCTTCTAAAAAATATTTTTTTTTCAAACGCTTCTAAACGCAAATGCGGCAAAACACGGCATGCAAACGCGGCAAAACTGACGTTTTAAACATGGGTTAAATCGTTCAGGAGAGGTTGTAAAAACGTCCCTGCACTGGTTTTCTTTATTAAGCTGCATTATATTAAATTTGTTTATGTTGGGTTTATTACACCTTTAAATATGGTTACATACTTAATCACGTAGGCTGCTTTCACACTAAGGCACTTTACAGGCGATATAGCGCTAAAAATAGCGCCTGCATAGCACTTTTAAAGAGCCTCTCCTGTCTCTCCAGTGTGAAAGCCCAAGTACTTTCACACTGGAGCGGTTCGCTGGCAGGACGCCAAAAAAAATCCTGCAAGCCGCATCTTTGCAGGGCTGTAGGAGTGGTGTATACACCACTCCTAAAGCGCCTCTGCCTATTGAAATCAATGGGCAGCGTTACTGCAGCAGCGCTTTGCGGGCGGTTTTAACCCTTTTTCGGCCGCTAGCGGGGATTAAAAGTGCCCCACTAGCGGCCGACACCCCCGACACCCCAGTGTGAAAGTAGCCTTAACGTAATTGCCAACAAGTGATTCCCTAGCCTAAAGGATTCATACCATCCCACCAATATCCTTATGGGCTTCTGTGATGACAATTCAGCCATCATGGACAGCATATTAGAACATACCATACAAAATAGTAGATGCAATATTATATAATAAAGTCTTATCAATATGTACAATACATGCCAATAAATAACCTGTTATATAATACAACAAAATAATGTGCTTCCAAAAAATACTGTGCTGAAAAATGTAACTAATGCCGCGTACACATGACGGACTTTACAACAGACTTTCCAAATGAACGGACTTGCCTACACACGATCACACCAAAGTCTGACGGACTAAATCAAGGAAGTTCATAGCCAGTAGCCAACAGCTGCCCTAGCGTCGGTTTTTGTCCTTCGGACTAGCATACAGACGAGCAGACTTTTCGACCGGACTCGAGTCCGTCGGACAGATTTGACACATGTTTTATTTCTAGGTCCATCAAACTTTTGAGAAAAAAAAGTCCGCTGGAGCCCACACACGATGGAATTGTCCGACGGACTCCGGTTCGCCAGACCAAGTATGCCGTAAAGTCCGGTCGTGTGTACGCGGCATTCGTTTATTTACATTAAGAACAGGACAATGTAATGGAGTTTTCAAGAGAGTAACAAATTCATAATGTCTAATAATAGCTGCAGAAATGAATGATAATAATGTCTTCTAATAATAGCTGCATAAACAGATATTAACATTTAGCCTCCTCATATCCAATAGATCCTTGCAAAAATGTGTCTTCGTAGATGCAAACCAAAAACAAATGTGCTTGAGAATAATTAATGTGTAATTTATGGTATTTGAATTTGTAAGGGGGGCAATGAGATCAGCGTATACTTTTGTATTGCTAAGGATTTCTAGCTAGATGGACCTGTCACTGTGTAGGAGTCAAGTGCTCACTGCTGGTACATAGAAAATGACACGTGTCTAAACTTAAACATGACCAATTCTGCTTGTGTCACTGTATACAGGACTGAGGCAGAGGCACCTGCCTTGGGCACCGTGCTGTGGGGGGTGCAGCTGGGGTGAGAGCACATCTGCCTTCGCATTATCTGCCATTTCTTGCACACTGTGCGGGGCTGAGCTGTCAAACTGACTGTCAAACTGACTGACTGTCAGCTGTCAAACTTTACAAAGAGGGAGCAGCATGTGTGATTTTCGCCACATATTCAGAATAGGAATTCTGGGGATGTCAACATTCTGGAAATGACCCAGCAACCAGAAATAAATTTCAGTATTGTCAAATATGGCAAGATTCCAGGTATGTAAAGTACTCTAATGTGTAGGAAAAAAAAAGTTCAATCACTTTTGTACCCAGGGGCGGATCCAGAGTCTTGTCTCGGGAGGGGCACTGTCAGAAATACGTTTTTTTGTGGGCAATTTATCGGGGAAATGGCTGATGTTGTCGCTTCATTCATCACTGCACCATGGTTGTTATGGTGTCAGGATGATTGAAGTGCATTATTTCTATTATTACATTGTAATATAAAATGAAATGGTTCAACTCACCATAATGCAGAATCAGTGGGAGCCCCGAGTGTGTCACTTTCCACCGTCGCCTGCCACACGTTGCGAATTGTCACTTGCCTGCCACCAGATGCAGATTGTCACTTGCCACGTCACCTGCCACACCTTGCGGATTGTCACTTGCCACACCTTGCGGATTGTCACTTGCCACGTCACTTGCCACACCTTGCGGATTGTCACTTGCCACACCTTGCGGATTGTCACTTGCCACGTCACCTGCCACACCTTGCGGATTGTCACTTGCCACGTCACTTGCCACACCTTGTGGATTGTCACTTACCACGTCACTTGCCACACCTTGCGGATTGTCACTTGCCACACCTTGCGGATTGTCACTTGCCACACCTTGTGGATTGTCACTTGCCACGTCACCTGCCACACCTTGTGGATTGTCACTTGCCACATCACTTGCCACACCTTGCGGATTGTCACTTGCCACATCACTTTCCACACATTGCAGATTGTCCACTTGCCACGTCACCTGCCACACCTTGCGGATTGTCCACTTGCCACGTCACCTGCCACACCTTGCGGATTGTCACTTGCCACGTCACTTGCCACACATTGCGGTTTGTCCATTTGCCACGTCACCTGCCACACCTTGCGGATTGTCACTTGCCACGTCACTTGCCACACATTGCGGTTTGTCCACTTGCCACGTCACCTGTCACTTGCCACGTCACCTGCCACAATTTGTGGATAGTCACCTGCCTGCTAAGGTGGTGTTTTGTCTGTTTCTTGCTGTGTCCCAGACTCAGGCAGCAGAGAGATAATGTAATCTCTCTGCTGCCCACACAGTGAGGGCTGAACTTAGTTACTGCAGGAATGCAGGGCGGTGAGAGATGATCTCATCTCTCTGCTCCCCGTCCTTCGGCTAGCTGATTGGCCAGCTGTGCGCTCACGCCGGGCCGCCCACACACTGAAGCGGCAGCCCGCCCGCTCACAAACTGCTCCGACGCTCGCAAATGTCGCCGCCCGATTCGCCCGCTCTCTTATCTGCCAGGCCCGCAACAAATTTCTCAGGGGTGGCAATTGTCCTGTTGCCCCCCCCCCCTTGATCCGCCCCTGTGCGGGTGCGCTCCCGAGTCCAGCATTTGCGTCCACACACACGATTGCCGGACTCGGCCCTGCCCCCCCCGGCGCCCGCATCTTTGGATTTGATTGACAGCAGTAGGAGCCAATGGCTGCGCTGCTATTAATTTATCCAATCAAGAGCCAGGACCCCGTGGAGAGAGGGACAGCGCATCCCTGCCGAGGAGATGAAGAGGCTCAGGTAAGTAAAACGGGGGGCTGGGGGGCCGGTGACTGCCAGGTGTTTTTTCACCTTAATGCATAGGATGCATTAAGGTGAAAAAACACGAGGGTTTACAACCCCTTTTAAAGAGCTTGGGGAAAAGAAGCATTTGGCACCCTTGCATTGGATGCCAAAGGACCTTTTTCCAGCATTCTTTGCAAATGAGGCTGCTTATAGACACCCCACATCTTAACTTACAATTGTGTAAGCAGTAAATCTCTCAGCCTGATTACCATACAGCTTAGAACAGGGCAGTAATTAGTGGGAATGCTTCAGCAGTCCCACTATTGTTATTCGTTTTTATTTATATTTATTTTTAATTTTAATTTTATTCCGTACGTTTTTTTTGGCTCTGCGTAACTTCTGCATGCTTTCAGCTTTTAAATCAATTCAACTTTTAAAATGTTCAGCTCTTTCAGATGATGATGGGACTTTTCAACTTTTGTTCTACTATTTATACTTTTTAAAATATTAAGCTTTTTAACACTTTTTTTTAACTTTGAAGTCAATGAGAGCATGCTTGAAATCCTTAAAATCTTCTTCCGCTCCCAAAAGTTTCAGCTCCTTCATACTTTCACCTACAGACGCCAAACAAACTTTAAAATGTTCACAAATAATCTGCTATCTGGCTATATCTTTTCAGTTGGATATCTTTTACAGTTTTTGTGAAAAAGCTGTTTGTTTAGTGGTCATTTCAGGAAATTTTATTGATTAAACAGAGTGTACTGGGATGCTTTTGTTGCCATGGTTACCAAAGCTTCTGTTATACACAGTGATGGGCGGTGGGGGAGGCAACTGGAGCATCTCAGCTCTGATTACAGAGCCCGGGGGAGGGGGCAGATACACCATGTACTGATTTATAATAGAGGAATATGATGGGGCAGTTTTGATGGGGCAATTCTGATGGGGCAGTTTTGATGGTGGCAATATAATGGGGCAGTTTTGATGGGGCAATTCTGATGGAGCAGTTTTGATGGTGGCAATATGATGGGGCAGTTTTGATGGGGACAATTTTGATGGGGCAGTTTTGATGGTGGCAATATGATGGGGGCAGTTTTGATGGGAGCCGTCTTAGCAATTCAGATAGGGAGATGCTATTCAGCATTCCCACGCATTTTCCCCAGGAAATGCATTTTCTAGTATTATTTTCTTATATGTCTATAATGTATTCCCACTTCATAAGGTATATTTGTTAGTTTAGATAATGTGCAATATATGACATAAATCATTAGCGTGTTTTTCTGTGGCACTGCAAATCTGCTCAGTAATAAGACTTTCTTGGCTTCTGCCCCCGGTTTTTATGCTCTACTGTATTGAAGCAGAGAGAACAGCTGTATTAAAGCAATACTGTACATGGCCTGGGCAGCATATGGACCTTCATGTGCATAATTAACAACAGCAGAAAATTATTTACGTTTTTTTTGTGTCAACAAAAATGAAAAGGTTTAAAAGATGTTGCACTGAAACAAAGCATATCACATCATTCTAAAACTTTATATCTTGCATCTTATGCCGCGTACACACGGTCGTACTTTTCGTCTACAAAAGTCCAACGGACGCTGACGGACTAAAGCTGGCTGGTAATCCGATCGTGTGTGGGCTTCTCCGGACTTTCAACCGACTTTTTTAGCCTCAAATCCGACGTACTTTAGATTTGAAACATGCTTTAAAACTTTACTTCGTAACTACGACGGACCCCGAAATCCGCTCGTCTGTGTGCTAGTCCGACGGACAAAAAGCCACGCTAGGGCACCTATTGGCTACTGGCTATGAACTTCCTTATTTTAGTCCGGTGTACGTCATCACGTACGAATCCGACCGACTTTTGTGTGGTCGTGTGTAGGCAAGTCCGGTCGTTAGAAAGTAGGCCGCAAGTCCGCCGCAAGTCCACCTAAAGTCTGCCGGAAGTCTGTCGGACAGGCTGTCCGACTTTTGTAGACGAAAAGTACGACCGTGTGTACGCGGCATTAAAGTGTATGTAAACAATAAACCTATTTCATTAAATTATTTATTAAAAGGGAAGCACAGTGGCTAAGTGGTTGTCACTTCCGCCTAGCAGCACTAGGGGCGTTGGTTCGAGTCCCAACCACAGCACTACCCGCACAAAGTTTGCATGTTCTCCCTGCTGGTTTCCTCCCATACTCCAAAGACATGCTGGTATGTTAACCACTTGCCGACCAGCTGCCGTCCTTATACTGCGGCAGGTCAGCTCGTTCCTGCGAATCACCGTAGCTGTACGTCAGTCCGTGTTACAGCTATAGCAGACGCGCGCCCACTACATGGCGGGGGAGCTGATGCACGTGGCCGGTGGCCGCGATGTCTTCCTGCCACCCCCGATTGCTCCACAGAGAGCCAGGGATCTATCAATGTAAACAAACAGATTTCCGTTCTGACCGGGAAGTACAGAGTAATGGTCTGTTCCTAGTGATTAGGAACAGCGATCTCTCTCTGTACTCCCAGTCAGTCCCCTCCCCCCACAGTTAGAAACACCTCCCAGGGAACACATTTAACCCCTTGATCACCACTCGTGTTAACCCCTTCCCTGCCAGTGTCATTTATACAATAATCATTGCATTCTTATAGCACCGATCGCTGTATAAAGGTTACTGGTCCCAAAAAAGTGTCAAGTGTGTCTGATCCGTCCGGCGCAATGTCGCAGTCCCACTAAAAATCACTGATCACTGTTTATTACTAGTAAAATAAAAATGCCATAAATCTATACCCTATTTTGTAGACGCTAACTTTTGCGCAAACCAATCAATATACGCATATTGCAATATTTTTGGTAAAAAAAAAAAAAAAATTTAAAAAATGTAGAAGAATACATATTGGCCTAAACTGATGATGAAATTTGTTTAATTTTTTTTTTGTGGATATTTATTATAGCAAAAAGTAAAAAATGTGTTTTTTTTTTCAAAATTGTCAGTCTTTTTTTGTTTATAGCGCAAAAAAATGAAAAAACCACAGACATGATCAAATACCACCAAAATAAAGCTCTAATTGTCGAAAAAAAGGACGTCAATTTTGTTTGTGTACAGCGTTGCATGTCCGCGCAATTGTCAGCTAAAGTGACACAGTGCAGTTCGGAAAAAATGGCCTGGTCATTAAGGGGGGAAATCTTCCGGTCCTTAAGTGATTAATTGGTTCCTTTCTAAATTGGCCCTAGTATGTGTATGTACAGCTGTGGCCAAAAGTTTAGGAATGACACAAATATTAATTTTCACAAAGTCTGCTGCTTCAGTGTTTTTTAGATCTTTTTGTCAGATGTTACTATGGAATACTGAAGTATAATTACAAGCGCTTCATAAGAGTCAAAGGCTTTTATTGACAATTATATTAAGTTTATGCAAAAAGTCAATATTTGCAGTGTTGATCCTTCTTTTTTAAGACCTCTGCAATTTGCCCTGGCATGCATTCTGACTGATGGCAGCCCATTCTTGCATAATCAATGCTTGGAGTTTGTCAGAATTTGTGGGTTTTTTTTGTTCACCCGCCTCTTGAGGACTGACTACAAGTTCTCAATGGGATTAGGGTCTGGGGAGATTCTTGGCCATGGATCCAAAATTTTTATGTTTTGTTCCCCAAACCACTTAGTTATCACTGTTGCCTTATGGCAAGGTACTCCATCGTGCTGGAAAATGCATTGTTCATCACTAAACTGTTCTTGAAAGGTTGGGAGAAGTTGCTCTCAGAGGATGGTTTTTGTACCATTCTTTATTCATGGCTGTGTTCTTAGGCAAAATTGTGAGTGAGCCCACTCCCTTGGCTGAGTAGCAACCCCACACATGAATGGTCTCAGGATACTTTACTGTTGGCATGACACAGGACTGATGGTAGCTCTCACCTTTTCTTCTCCAGACAAAATTTTTTCTGGATGCTCCAAACAATTGAAAAGGGGATTCAGCAAAGAAAATGACTTTACCCCAGTCATCATCAGTCCAATCCCTGTACCTTTTGCAGAATATCAGTCTGTCCCTGATGTTTTTCCTGGAGAGAAGTGGCTTCTTTTGCTGCCCTTCTTGACACCAGGCCATCATCCAAATGTCTTCTTCTCACTGTGTGTGCAGATGCACTCGCACCTGCCTGCCGCAATTCCTGAGCAAGCTCTGCACTGGTGGTGCCCTAATCCAGCAGCTGAATCATCTGTAAGACACGGTCCTGGTTCTTGCTAGACTTTCTTTGGCGCCCCGAACCCTTCTTTACAGCCGAAGTGGAAAAGTTTTTTTATGGGATTAAGTTCATTTTCATGGCAAAAGGGGACTTTGCAATTATTTGCAGTTCATCTAATCAGTCTTCATAACATTCTGGAGTAAATGCAAATGGCCAAAACTGAGGCAGCAGACTTTGTGAAAAACAATATTTGTGTCATTCCCAAAACTTTTGGCCACGGCTGCATGAATGTGACTTAGGGACTTAGATTGTAAGCTCCTTAGGGGAAGGGACTGATGTGACTGTATAATATATATGTAAAGCGCAGCATAAATTGACTGCGCTATATAAGTACATGAAATAAATTAATGTCTTAAATTAATACCTGTGCCAGTACGCTATTCACTGCAGAAGAGAGATGAAATCTCTCTTCTGCAATAAAATAAACCTATGTGCCTACATGCTGTCTTCTTTAGATATTACACCGAGCTGCGCATGTGCAGCTCAATTTACATTCCAGTACAGGTGCTGGGATGAATTAACTCCTGCGCATGCAAATGACGACAGCCGCATCTCAGCACCTGAAAGAAGCCAGGTAGAAGATGCTGATGCTGGCGAGGGATCTCAGGCCATTGAAAGAGAGTTAAGTATTGCAGACTTTAGTTCCTCTTTAAATCTTTGTTTTTCAAACTGTTGGTCAGCTAGTTATTATTCACAATTCAGCAGTATAAATCACTTCTGAACCCTATAGGTAATTTCCGTGCTTTTTAAGATATTTGGCTCATTGGTGCTAAAGAGTGAACAGGTTGAAAACAGGGAATAGTCAATGCCTGGATAACAAGCTGCAGGTCCCATCTCGGGGAAATTGGTTTCCTTGGTGCACTGAGTTTCTGGAGGGTGTTCGGGATTTTACTGAATGGTTACTTATTATAGGTATTTATATAGAGATGACAATTTACACAACACTTTATTTCAGTCCCTGCCCTCATGGTACTTACAATACACATACTAGGGCATATTTAGACAGGAGCCAGTTACCCTACCAGCATGTCCTTGGAGTGTGGAAGAAAAATAGGATTTTTATAACCGCTTACCTGTAAAATCCTTTTCTTGGAGTACATCACGGGACAGAGAGCCACAGTAATTACTGTATGGGTTATATAGGCACCTTTAGGTGATGGACACTGGCACACCCTAGACAGAAAGTTTAGCTGCCTATATAACCCCTCCCCTTACTGGGAGTACCTCAGTTTTGTAGCAAAGCAATACACGTGTAATCAGAAAGAGGGGAGGGACCTCTGTGTCCCGTGATGTACTCCAAGAAAAGGATTTTACAGGTAAGCTGTTAAAAAAATCCTATTTTCTTTATCGTACATCATGGGACACAGAGCCACAGTAATTACTGTATGGGATGTCCCAGAGCAATGCTATCTGAGGGGAGGGAGACACAAACAAAAGTAGGGTGCAATCAGACCTGAGGACCTATACTGCTGCCTGCAGCACACTGCGCCCAAAGGCGATATTCCTCATGTTTTCTTACATCCACCTGATAGAATCTGGTGAATGTATGGACTGAAGACCAAGTTGCGGCCTTACAGATTTGAGCCATGGAGGCTTGGTGATTCACAGCCCACAAAGCACTAACAGCCCTGGTGGAGTGCACTTTGATTTGAAAAGGTGGAACTTTCCTCTTCAAACCATAAGCTTGAATAACTACTTGCCGAATCCACTTAGCAATAGTAGATTTTGATGCTGCCTGTCCTTTTCTAGGACCTTTGGGCAACACAAACGAAGCATCAGTTTTCTGAATCTGAGCAGTCGCCTCCAAATAGATTTTGACTGCTCTCACTACATCCAGAGAATGTAGTGACTTTTCTTCCGTAGAACAGGGTTCTCTGAAAAAATGAAGGTAGAACAATATCCTGGTTTAGATAAAAACCTGAAACCACCTTCGGCAAAAAACTAGGATGAGGACGCAATACTACTCTATCCTTGTGAATTATTAAATATGGCTCTTTACAAGAAAGAGCAACCATTTCTGATACCCTTCTTGCAGAAGATATGGCTACCAGAAAAACTAGTTTCCTTGTCAACAGGACCAAGAGAATATGTTGTATCGGCTCAAAAGGCTGTTTCTGTAATGCCGACAGACCTAAATTCAAGTCCCAAGGGTTCAGGGGTGCTCTAACCGGTGGATTAAGCCACCTTACCCCCGGTATAAAGCTTCGGACCAAAGAATGCGAAGCAAGTGGTTGTTGAAACAAAATCGATAAGGCCGAGACCTAGCCTTTGATGGTACTCAAGGCCAGCTTCATCTCTAACCCCATTTGCAGAAAGGCAAGGATTCTACCTATGACATACTTTCTGGGATGCCAACCCCTGGATTCACACCAGGAAACATATGCCTTCCAGACTCTATAATAAATGACTCTGTAAGCTGGCTTCCTTGCATTAATCAAGGTAGATATCACTGAGCCTGAAAGCCCACGATTCTTCAGAATGTGGGTTTCAATAGCCAAACCATTAAATTTAGCGTTTGTAAAGTAGGATGGAACACTGGTCCCTGTTATAGCAGGTCTGAACAAGGTGGTAGGGTCCATGGGGCCCCTACTGCCATTTTTACGAACTCTTCATATCAAGATATTCTGGGCCACAAGAACTACCAACTTCCTTTCCTGCTTGATCCTGCGAAGAAGTTGGGGTAGCAGCAGAATAGGAGGGAATGCATAAATCAGTGAGAACTGATCCCACGGAGTCACCAACGCATCTGTTCCGTATGCGAGTGGATACCATGTTCTTGACACAAAGTTGTCGACTTTGTTGTTGAACCTGGATGCAAAAAGATCTACGTCCGGGATCCCCCATCCTTAGCATATAGCCCGGAAGATGTCGGGGTGAAGAGACCAATTAGCTGGAAACAACTGCTGGTGACTTAAGAAGTCCGCCTGCCTATTCTCTACCCCTGGAATGAAGATTGCTGATAAGCACTGCACATGCTTTTCTGCCCAGGCTAGGATATGGTTTACCTCTCCTTGGGCTGCACGACTTCTGGTGCCCCCTTGGTGATTGATATAAGCCACTGCTGTGGCATTGTCGGATTGGATCCTGACAGGACAATTCCGCAACCTGAATGTCCAGGCCTTTAGGGCTAGGTACGCTGCCCGAATCTCTAGAATGTTGATGGGCAAGGTCCTTTCGGTTCTGGACCATTTCCCTTGGACAGTTGTCTCTTCCATGACTGCTCCCCAACCCGAAAGGCTGGCATCTGTTGTTACCACCTTCCAGGTAACTGGTAAGAAGGATTTCCCCTTCCGCAACTTCTCGGGTATCAACCACCAACTGAGGCTCTGGTGCACTTTTGGCAACAAACGCATTGGAAAATCTAGTGCCTGGACCTCCAGGCAGACAGGATACTCTTTTGCAGCAGTCTCGAATGAAACTGAGCATAGGGAACCCCTTTGAATGAATCCACCATCTTTCCCAACAATCTCATGCAAAGACGAATAGAAGGATCCTTCTTTGCCCTGACCACCTGAAACAGCTCCTTTATGGCGCTGATCTTTGCCTGGGGTAAAAACACCCTCTTCTAGGCTGTATCTATAACCAGACCTAAGTACTCTAGTCTTCTTACTGGCTTTAAAGAAGATTTCTCTTGGTTGAGGACCCAACCTAGGTATTGCAGGTAGTTGACTGTGGTGACCATGCGTTGGTCTAAGCGGGCTAACGACCGATCTATCAATTATTAATTCTATTTATCTATTAATCTGGCCAGAGGAGGGGCCAGGACCTTTGTAAACACCCGAGGTGCAGTAGCTAGACCGAAAAGCAGAGCTACAAACTGAAAATTAAGGTTTTCCACTTTGAAACGCAGATATTTCTGATGAGCGGGGAAGATAGGTACATGCAGGTATGCATCCTTGATGTCAATTGATGCCAGAAGTTCTCCTCCTTGTAGGATGGAGACTACTGATGGAATTGATTCCATACAAAAAGAGCGAATTTTCAGGAACCGATTTAGATCTTTGAGATCTAGAATGGGTCTGACATCTTCTTTTGGAAATGTTTATACCTCACCTAAATGATTAATGATACAAAAAAAGAAGTGATTAAACCTTTGTCTATATAAGAAAAAGGCGAACGATAACAGGGCCAAAAGATAAACAATTACATTTATTTACACAGAAATGAAACGTTAGAATAATTAGAATCTATCATATAACTCAATCGATATTACAGGTACAGTGTAGTCAGGCTACCGAGATGATTTAGGCCAAACTTAGATAAGGTTACCATGGACATACACAGGCTATTAATGTTATAAGACAAATCCTAGAATACAAAAGGTTAGGGAAAAAACTTAAAGAGAGATACAAAAATACTTTACACGGACATCCTCTGGTCTCGATGGTCTGGAGCTGGACAGAGACCAAACAGCTGGCTGTCTCCCTATTTTATGAACATTCTCCACCAATCAACAGATGCCACACATTTATTGGTTCTGAGTTTCCTCAAAGTCTGGTTGGCTACATTTGAATCTTACTGCTCATTGGTTTACAGTTGCCTCAGTCTGGTTGGCTACATTTGAAGCTTCCCAAAGGTTCATGCTAGGATATAAAAGTCTTGGTGCCAATGAGCCTATGAATTAATGAACAATTCCCTTTGATCCCCAACACAAGCAGGTTGGACATTTGCACGTCAACGACCCCCTGGTGAGTTGGAGCCTTATCGTCTGCAAATACTCTTTGATTCAATTAACACCTGGGGACCTTCCCTGGTTCCCACGAGAGTACAAACTGTTTTTAATTTCTGCATTATAACCATCTACCTATATACACACATATATACATACATACATATACATATATATATATATATATATATATACATACATATATGCTCGCATACCTACACATATATATACATACATCCAATGGAGCACGGCAATTTAATTAGAGTCCATGCAATGGTTCGCTTGGATGATCTTGATATAAATATGGAATTCAAAATCTCCATCACAATCTCCATTTGGTTTTGGAACTGTGAAAAGGTTTGAATAAAATCCCAACCCCTGCTCTTCCATGGGGACCACCATGATCACTTTTTGCGACAAAAGTCAGTCTAATGCTTGAAGGAGAGACTTCTTTTTCTCTGGATCTTTAGGAAACATTTGACCTGAGGAAACGAGGAGACGGGAATTCTCAGAACTCTATTTTTTAACCTAGAGCTATTGTGGAGACCACCTATCTGTCTTGAAAATCCTCCTGCCAGACCCTTGAGAACTGTAGCAGTCTTCCCCCCACTCTAGCTAGCTCCCCTTCATAAAGAGGCTTAAGCGTTCTGTCTTGTAGGTTTCCTCCCCCAGGACTTCTTTTGTCCCTGGGGTTGACTCTGAGGTTTACCATTTGAACCTGACAGTGGAGGCCGTCGAGACTGCCTGGAGGCTGATGTCCCTGGCACTGGAGAAAGAGCCCGTTTAAATAAGGGACGTTTACTCCTTTTCTTAACTGGCAAAAGGGTACTTTTCCCACTTGTTATCTTTTGGATATATTTGTCCAAATCATCCCCAAACAGCTTTTCGTCGCGGAAAGGAAACCCAGCCAGGAGCTTTTTGCATGGCGCTTCAGGCTGACCAATTTTTCAACCATAAGATTCTACGCATATGCACCAACCCAAGCGTAAGGCGAGAGGCCTGAAGAATAGAATCTCTGTTTGCGTCAATTGCAAAACACAAAGCCGCTGGCAGCTCGGCTAAATCCTGGGCCTGCTGTTCAGGAAAAACCTTGAGCACCTGTTTCAAGTGGTCTCTCATAGATTGACACACCCCAATTGCAGCCACTGCAGCTTGAGCTACTGAACCTGCCAAAGAAAAAATGTTTTTTAACAGTAATTCCAACCTTTTATCGGTTGGATCCCTAAGCATTTGAGCATTGTCAACAGAACAAGTCAAACTTTTATTTACAGAGGATATAGCAGCGTCAGTTGCTAGTATACCCCACATCTTTGTAAATTTTTTCTCCAAAGGATAAAGTGTTAAGCACTTTTTCCCTCCTAAAAAGTTTTTTATCTGGGTGATCCCACTCAGAATACATAAGCCTTTTCAGCAATGAATAGACAGGAAAGGCACGCAAAGCTTGAGGAGGCTTCAGCGAACCCAAACAAGAAGTGGGCTTTTCAACCAACTCAGTTAAGGGTAGCTTAAATGTGGAGCGGACCATTTCAGTAAGAGATTGCACCAGCAATTTCTCAGCCTTTGAAGCTGAAGAAGGTCCTTCCCCACTTGATCCCTCAGAAAAGGAGTCATCAGTCTCTTCACGGTCCCCTAAGGGAGAATCATCTTCCCTCCCCCACTGTTTCTCTGTTTGAGGGTCCTGGGTGGTAGAAGGGGACCTAATTAATTTTCTTCCACTCTGTGAAGATGCGATTAAAGCCGCTAATCTTTCCTCCAATCCAATCATGGCTGAGGAGAAAAACCTCCTCAGTAATATATACAGAGGCTGAAATGCCGGAAGCAGTTGCAACCCCTGACAACCCTGATGGCTCGCTCTGACCAGCCTCCCTAGGCCCTTCAGAGGGGATGGCGTTGCAGTGGGAGGGTCCTCAGAGCCTGAAGGAGATCCCTTTGAGCCCCTGTTTTTTGGGGTATTTGTACCTCCCCTTCTGCCCATAGTGCAAAGCACAAATGCAGAGGTACTACCAGAAAATGCACCCACTGCTGAGCAAATAGTCCAGCAACTGCTGCTGTTATCAAGGCTCAGGCTGATGCTTAAGTAAATGTGTCCTGAGAATGCCTGTGTCACCAACACTCACACGCCCCCGTCTGCTCTGTGTCCCTCCATCAGCCGAATGCACCTGCAAAAGGTGTACTTATAGCCTACACAGCCCCTGTGTCTGTGAACGTTAAAGCACGTCAATGCCATGTTAAGTACGTCACACTGAGACTCCATTATTGCGGATCAGGAAATTTGCAACTATCCCCCATGCAATGTTCTTCACTTTTGACAATCATGTCAGACTGTATTGTCTGTTGTTACAGTGCATAGGAAACCGCCATGGGATTGTATACTTGAAGTCTCCCTTTGCGGCTCACCAAAAGTGCATGAATGCTCTCAAGACTATAAAGGCTGCACTCAGATTGAAAATGTTTGACAAAGCTGCCTTGTGCTGACGTGCCCAGGAAATGTGCCTCCTAATTCCCAAGACTGGCATTCATAGTAACAATGATCCAGTTTCCAGGATTGAGAGACTTGTCTCTTGATTGAGAAATTTGCCTCCAAACACTGTTAAGCTGGGTTTCCCTTTGGGCAAGATCCAGGCTGAGTCAGGGTTTTGCAGTCTCCCTGATCAAGAAAGGAAATCTGGAAATGCCTTCTATGTCATCTTGCCCATGGCACTGCTGGTATGGCGGCCAACAGAATTCCTTAAGACCCCTTTCACACCGAGCCGCCTATAGCGTCGGCTGTAAAATGCCGCTATTTTTAGCGGCGTTGTACCATCGGATTTGCGGCGCATTTCGGCCGCTAGCGGGGCGCTTTTACCCTCGCTAGCAGCCGAGAAAGGGTTAAAACCACCCACAATGCGCCGCAATAGCGGCGTTTTGCCGGCGGTATCCCGGCGCTGCCCCATTGATTTCAATGGGGAGCAGCGGTGGAGGAGCGGTAAACACACCACTCCTTCACCGCTCCAAAGAAGCTGCTGGCAGGACTTTTCCTGATGTCCTGCCAGCGCAGCGCTCAGGTGTGAAAGCCCACGGGCTTTCACACTGGAGACAATGCTGCAGCTGTTTGAGGGCAGGTTGCAGGCGCTATTTTTAACGCTATAGCGCCTGCAAAACGTCCTCGGTGTGAAAGGGGTCTAAAGGCGGAGGTATCAGGCCGAGACAGAAGTATAGTTAAATCACACTTGTTTATTAATAATAATAATAATAATGATAAGGTAAACAGAGTAAGCGTAGTCAAAACAAGCCAGAGTTCAGTAACCGGATCGGGTAGTCAGCCAAGCAAATGTCAGAGAGCCAGAGATAAACGTATTAGTACAGCAAGCAGGATCAGGAGCCAGAAGGAACGTCAGCCGAGCAAGTCTTCAACAGGAACGCAGGAGAAAAGTCTCTGTGATGTTGACAAAGGCGAAGGCAGAGATCAAGTGAGCTGGACGATTTTAAGTAGGCAGGACTGACGAGCAGAATCAACAACAGCTGGGTAACTGTGGAGAGAAATGGGAGCTGGCAATTAGCCAACAGCTGAGCGGCCAGCTCAGAGAAGGAAGGGCTGAGCCCAGCCCTGAAAGGAGGTGGTATGAAGGCTCTGAAAGGTATGAAGAATTCTAGTATCTTCTCATTGTGTCCTAAATAACAAGTAGCTTGCATGAGGAAGTTTCACCTTGCTCTCTTCTGTGCTGAAAAGAACTCCAAGGTACTGGACGAATTGAGATGCCTGTAGCTGACTCTTTTTTTCTTTTATAATCCAGCCAAATGCTTTCGGGTGTTTCAAGGTGAAATCTGGGTAAAAAACTGTTTTTTTTTTTCGTTCAATCAACGGGTTGAACGAAAAAAAAAAAAACCTGACAGATCCTCACATCAACAGAAGTGATTTTGATTCAGGCATCTCTCCTCCTAAGGCATTGTATACTGACACTGTCTATCCATTATAGAAAATCACAAATAATTTTTGTGGGAATTGAATATCAGGGTGTGGAGAGGCATCTTGTAGCTTGACTGACAGGAGCCAATCGTCTGAACAAAGCACTTTATTATGGTCTGCAAGGATTCCATTCTAAAATACCGCTTTTTTTTTTTACATGTTTTAGATCAGCGATATGCAATTAGCGGACCTCCAGCTGTTGCAGAACTATAAGTCCCATGAGGCATACTGTAGCAAGACTCTGACAGCCACAAGCATGACTCCCAGAGGCAGAGGCATGATGGAACTTGTAGTTTTGCAACAGCTGGAGGTCCGCTAATTGCATATCCCTGGTTTAGATGTTTTAAATCTAAAATCAGCCTGAATCCATTGGTAGATTTAACCAAAATAAAGGGTCAAGTAGAACCCTGACCCCCTTTTCCAATGGTATTGGCTCCACCACTTTGTAACAAAATGTGTATCCACATATTCTAGAAGTCAGGCCATTTTTGCAAGAGATGCTGAAATGTGCTTCGAGGAAAGCTCTGAAATGCCAAGATACAGCCACTTTAAACTACTGAAGTGACTGTTCTTTGATGGTATTCATCCAAATCTTGGCAAAGTGGCAATGTCTTGAACCCACCTGAACATACCTCTTTTCAGAGGATCCTATCTGCAGATTTGGAAGCAGTTGCTACTTTTGCTGTGGAATTTTTAAAGAAGGAAATCTGAGCTCTCCTCAAGGGAGTTCTACGGTAATGTTTTTCTCTACTGTTTCCACTTCTCCTGAGGAATAAGGGCTGACTTTCCATCAATAACTCTTTAAATGGTGTCATTCAAGGGAGAGCCAATAAGCATCGTGTCATCGTAGGTGATTAAACACAAACCTTGTTTTGAGTAAGCAACAGTCAGCCACTGCTTCAGCCAGAGGGCCCTTCTAGCACAAGCAGAAAATAGCTAAATCCTTCCTACATTAGACTTTAGAACCTCTTCAATATTATCCATCCTAACTAAGCACCCTTGCAACTGAAGTGAAGGCAGTAAAAGGTTTAGAAAACAAGATAAACCAAGATAAACCTTAGGGTCAGTGTCAACTTCCTTAAAGTCTTTAAAGATATTAGCATTATCCAAAGGTATTGTAACATATCTTGCCATTATTGTCCAAAGGTAACATTTCTTGCCAGAAGCACATGTCCTGTATCCACACCGGGGGACAAAACACGCAACATATAATCTGTGGGGTGATCTTCTTCAGAATGCTAGCATGTGTATTCTGGGAATAATGATTTGAGAATGATCTGGGAGTACGTTGCCTATTTGAAGTAGAAGATGCACATTCATGTTCCCTGGCGCTGGAAACAGCTAGAAGTCCTATATGGTAGAGAGTCACCACTGGAGGTTCCATTCTTGTCTTTCCTCTGGGCACTTGTTGCAGGATTGGGTGGCACATCTGAGGTGCACTCTTTTAAATACATAGCTGGCAGAAACAAAAAGGCTCTCACCTAACATTTGGAGAATCTTGCTGGTGATACAGTGGTGTAGGAAGATTCATGAGAATGTCTGAGGAAAACAGAAAATGAACAGACCTCTGAAGTGAATCACCAACAGGCAAAAGCATAAAAGTAAACCATGGAAATCCTTACCTCAAAGTAGGCAAAAAAGAAATAAAAGGCAAGATAGGAGGAAAAAAGAAGTGCACATCTCAATGTTTAACTGCTGCTTTTGGGGGGGGGGGGGGGGGGGGTATATTAATTTAGTGGTAGCGCAGTATTTTTTTTTGTTTTTTAGGAGAAAAAAAGTTTGTGGAGGTGGCAGCCAGCGCTGCCATCACGATCCCCTGATTAAATAGACCTGGGATAGACAGACTCTTCCCCTCACATTTCCTTTTTCTCTCTAGAAGTGCCTGTAGGCAATCAACATCTACCACAACAATCAATGAAGAAAGCATAAAAAAAAAAAATAGTTGCTGTGCACTTTTGGAGCGCATGGAAATGTGTTCCATAACTGGAAATTATGTCAGACACTACCTGGGACAGAAAAAAGATGGAACACTAAAACACAGAGTAAAATGAAACTATAGAGTACAGGGCATCAGTCTGCCCAACCCACAAACAAATAGGCAGCAATTATGCCAGCTGCTGTAAGACCCCACCACATGGGTGGGCAGGATGACATTCGTTTAGGAGTAACATCCGCCACTTTGCCATGCGAGAGGCTGAACAGATTGGGAAGGGAGCCTAGGGAGAGAATCCTGGAGTATCCTTGTTCTTTGGGAGGGCAGAAAAAAGAAACAATTGAATTAGCATGAGGAGTTCTGTTATTGCTATGCTGGAGGGCTGTGGGAATGGAGCCAAAATAATCAGTGCTGACAGGGGGAGACACCAGGAAAGGTTTTGTTTAAAGCAGTGGTCTCCAAACTGCAGCCCATTTGGTTGCCTTTGTCCAGCCCTTGGGGCATTATTGCTCCCATCGACACCAGTGATGAGGCTATTCCTCTCACTGACACTAAATATGGGGCACTATTTGTTCCACTAACACCAACACTGGGGCACCAATAATTCCCCTAATACCAAAGATGGGACATTGTTTACTCCCACTGATGCCAGGATATTTTCTACTCCCACTGGCCATGCCCCCCCCCCCCCAAGTCTGAGGCACAAAAAACTGGCCCTTTGTTTAGAAAGTTTGGAGACCCCTGGTTTAAAGCTCCACCATGTGTACAGAAGGTGCAATCTTCTAACCCCAGTACAATTTGATAGGTGTGTATTGTTTATTATGCTCTAAACTAGGGGTCTCCAAACTTTCTAAATAAAGGGTCACTTTACTATACTTAATAATTTAGGGGGGGGGGGGGCAGACTGTCGACAATGGGAGTAGAAAATATCCTGGTATCAGTTGCAGTAAACAAAGCTCCATCTTTGGTATTAGGGGGATAAATAGTGCCTCATCATTGGTGTCAGTGGGAGGAATAGTGCTCCGTCATTGGTATTAGTGCCCCATTATTTATATATAAAACACAAAGCGCTGTGATGCTAAATAGCTGATAATTACACATAAAACCAAGTGAGGCTGCTATCAAAAGAGAGTGTTTTCAGAGTCACTTAAAAAGAATAAATAATGATATTTGAAGCGCTTCACAATGTGCATGAAAATGAATATATAAGAATAAATATAAATAGTCAAATAAATCCAGCGGTGAGTAAAAATTCCTAAAAAATCCAGCAATCAAAATAGTGTAAAATTATAAAAAATTAGTGACACCAAATGTGTAAAAAATTCACATAAAAAATCCACATAAAAATAAATAAATAGATAGGGATGTATTCAGAAGGTTCAATTATACAGGTGTAGAATCCTGATTGGTATAGAGCTTTTGATCACTAGCAAAGCTGTTTAAAAACACTTGCTTAATTAAGGTGCTCATTGATAGTACCAATGTGTTTTTTGCTTCTATTCACAACCAATGTGAGAATCATAAACAGGCAGATAAGAGAAAAAACCAATCATTGTGCAATAGTTAGGATACCAAGGTACACAGGCAAACTTCAATCCACTCACGTGTGCCTTATAATGATAAGGCATATGCAGGTTTTACTATAGCAGTCAGCCGCCTTAGACAGGAGCAGATTCAGTGCAGTACACTGTGCGAAACTGCTGATCTGCACAGAGCGTCCTTGGCTCCTCCCACGCGTTACATCACAGTCACGTGACTTTTTCCTTGTGCAGATCAGCAGTTTCGCACAGTGTACTGCACTGAATCTGCTCCTGTCTAAGGCGGCTGACTGCTATAGTAAAACCTGCATATGCCTTATCATTATAAGGCACACGTGAGTGGATTGAAGTTTGCCTGTGTACCTTGGTATCCTAACTATTGCACAATGATTGGTTTTTTCTCTTATCTGCCTGTTTATGATTCTCACATTGGTTGTGAATAGAAGCAAAAAACACATTGGTACTATCAATGAGCACCTTAATTAAGCAAGTGTTTTTAAACAGCTTTGCTAGTGATCAAAAGCTCTATACCAATCAGGATTCTACACCTGTATAATTGAACCTTCTGAATACATCCCTATCTATTTATTTATTTTTATGTGGATTTTTTATGTGAATTTTTTACACATTTGGTGTCACTAATTTTTTATAATTTTACACTATTTTGATTGCTGGATTTTTTAGGAATTTTTACTCACCGCTGGATTTATTTGACTATTTATATTTATTCTTATATATTCATTTTCATGCACATTGTGAAGCGCTTCAAATATCATTATTTAGTGCCCCATTATTGGTGTCTGTGGAAAGAATAGGACCCATCGTTGGTGTCAGTTTGAGAAATAGTGCCTCATCATTTAAATTGATGGGAAGAATAGTGTTCCATCATTAGTGTCAGTGGGAGGAATAGTGCCCCATCATTGGTGTCTGTGGGAGGAATAGTTCCCCATCATTGGTGTCTGTGAGAGCAATAGTGCCTCATCGCTGGTGCCTGTGGGAGCAATAGTGCCCCATCACTGGTGCCTGTGGGAGCAATAGTGCCCCAGCATTGGTGTCTGTGGGAGCAATAGTGCCCCATCATTGGTGTCTGTGGGAGCAATAGTGCCCCATCATTGGTGTCTGTGGGAGGAAAAGTGCCCCAGCATTGGTGTCTGTGTGAGCAATAGTGCCCCATCATTGATGTCTGTGGGAGCAATAGTGCCCCATCGTTGGTGTCTGTGGGAGAAATAGTGCCCCATCATCGGTGTCTGTGGGAGGAAAAATGCCCCATCATTGGTGTCAGTGGAAGGAAAAGTGCCCCACTGTCGATGCCAGTGGCAAGAACTATGCCCTAGGGTGGAAGGAATATGCCCCAAGGACCGGAAAAAAAAATCAAGCAAAGCCAGGGCCGCAGTTTGCTTTAAACAGAAGGCAATGTGGGTGTACGTACAATAATTTGTGAACGTCAAACAAAATTAATTTAAAAAATGTCGAGTGTAAAGTCATAAATAACAGATTTTTCTTTATATACTGATTTTCGAGTGTTTTGCTGCAATTCTCATTAGATCTATAAATGTCTTATGCCTCAAAGTTATTTACAAAAATGCATCATCTATAAAACATAAATGCACATTGGAGCTGGCAACCTTTCTCCTATCTTGTTAGTCAACCATTTGCTGGCATATATTGCCATTGTTTGTATAGGAAAATGGTGCTTATAAGCACTGTGCCTTTTGCCTAAAATGTATAAATAGATAAAAGCACTATTGATTGAGCAAACGTCTAAGAACGGGCAGACTGTGCCAGGCATGTGTCATCCCACTGCAATTTATAAATAACAATTCTGCTGTTTCCAGCACAATCCTTGCTTTGCTTGAAGAAACTGAACATGCAGTACAGCTGAGAGAACAAATGCAGGTATATTATATATGAAACAGTCTGACTCAGGCACAGCTACTAATCTGGTTTAAGATATAAGTACATTTTCAATAGCTTCAGAACAGGTCCTGGAGAAACAGTTCTTTCGTGTGTTTAGAATACCATTACAAATCACTACAATGACCTTTACAAAAATCAAATGCAGCCCTGCAGGGAACACAGCATTCTCTCTCTAAACAGTATCCCTATAAACTGTATGAAGCCTCTGGTTGTCCTAATGCTCAGCGGTGTACAAATTATAAGTGTCTAAAGGAGGAACACAATATGTTGTCTATCAAAACCAGTTACACTCTGTCATTTTCCCAGCCAGTTACTCTCAGTAAAAGAAGAAGCTGGTTGACAATGAAAGTGATATTAAACCCAAAACCAGTGGTAAATGGCTTGTCTCATCCTGGTAACTGCTACACCTGAAAGGATATCTTGTTCTTTTCAAAATCAACAGACTTATTGGCAGGATCACAGGTTTAAAATAGAAGAAAGAAAGCCTAAAAAAAAATAAAAAAAATTATTGCAATCATCACATCTAAGAACTGGTAAGCTGCAATCTAATACATGTTTGCTTTTGGGTTTAATGCCACTTTAAGAGCAATACAGGCAGGGCCGGACTGGCCTACCAGGATGCCGCCCGCCCTGGGGCCGCTTTGATCTGTGGCTGCAGGCTGCAGCGCTCCCACCTCCTCCTCTTCTTTCTCACACACAGCGGGAGCGCTGTGTCACGGAGGTGGGCCTGTTACGAGGTCCCACCCCCCTAGACCGGCTAGTGTGATAGTAGATTGAATCTGTGTTCCGCCTATCACACAAGCCGGTCTAGGGGGGCGGAACCTTGCTACAGCACCGCCGACAACACACAGCTCCGTGACACACAGCAGGAGATGTCTGCGGTGTATGTGATCAAGAGCAGGCTATGGTGAGTCTGCATTCATAGGCACAGCAAGGCCACATTGATGGGCACATTGAGGCTGCGATTTTGGGGACAGTGAGGCTGCGATTTTGGGCAGTCAGGCTGCGATTATGGGCACATTGAGGCTGCGATTTTGGGCACAGTGAGGCTAAATTGATGGGCACAGGGAGGCTGCGATTATGAGCACAGTGAGGCTGCGATTTTGGGCACAGTGAGGCTGCATTGATGGGCACAGTGAGGCTGCGATTTTGGGCAGTCAGGCTGCAATTAGGGGCATATTGAGGCTGCATTGATGGCCCAGTGAGGTTGCGATTTTGGGCATGGTGAGGCTGCGATTATGGGCACAGTGAGGCTGCATTGATGAGCACAGTGAGGCTGCGATTATGGGCAGACTGAGCCTGAGATTATGGGCACAGTGAGGATGCATTGATAGGCACAGTGAGGCTGTGATTATGGGCACAGTGAGGCTGCATTGATTGACACAGTGAGGCTGTGATTATGGGCACAGTGAGGCTGCATTGATGGGCACAGTGAGGCTGCGATTATGGGCACAGTGAGGATGCATTGATGGGCACAGTGAGGCTGTGATTATGGGCACAGTGAGGCTGCATTGATTGACACAGTGAGGGTGCGATTATGGGCACAGTGCAGCTGCATTGATGGGCACAGTGAGGCTGCATTGATGGGCACAGTGAGGCTGCGATTATGGGCACAGTGAGGCTGCATTGATGGGCACAATGAGGCTGCGATTATGGGCACAGTGAGGCTGCATTTATGGGCACAATGAGGCTGCGATTATGGGCACAGTGTGGCTGCATTGATGGGCACAGTGAGGCTGCCTTGATGGGCACAGTGAGGCTGCGATTATGGGCACAGTGAGGCTGCATTGATGGGCACAGTGAGGCTGCATTGATGGGCAAAGTGAGGCTGCGATTATGGGCACAGTGCAGCTGCATTGATTGGCACAGTGAGGCTGCATTAATGGGCACAGTGAGGCTGCGATTATGGGCACAGTGAGGCTGCATTGATGGGCACAGTGAGGCTGCATTGATGGGCACAATGAGGCTGCGATTATGGGCACAGTGTGGCTGCGATTATGGGCACAGTGTGGCTGCGATTATGGGCACAGTGTGGCTGCATTGATGGGCACAGTGAGGCTGCGATTATGGGCACAGTGAGGCTGCGATTATGGGCACAGTGAAGCTGCATTGATGGGCACTGGTGAGACTTCAACTAATTAATAATTTCGTTTATGTACTGTATTAGTGTAAGATCACTTTATTGGTTGCAGCTGTTATCTTTTTTTTTTTATATTTTTTCACTTTTCAGTTTTAAAACATACCAGCGCTTTAGTACTTATTATCACTGGTGAGACTGCAATGATCTCTTGTACCATGTCTGCAGTCTCTGACCATCTCTTCTCTTATATCATGTCTGCAGTCTCTGAGGGAGTCTGGAGAGGAGTCAAGAGTGGGAGAGCTACCAGGATGGGGGTCACAAGAGAAGTCAGATGTGTGTGGACTGTGGAAAGGAGACTATAGGACAGGGATATGCAATTAGCGGACCTCCAATTGTTGCAGAACTACAAGTCCCATGATGCATAGCAAGACTCTGACAGCCACAACCATGACACCCAGAGACAGAGGCATGATGGGATGAGGTCCGCTAATTGCATACCCCTGCTATAGGAGAAAACCAGAGCCACCAAGCTGGAGCCGACTGAGCCCTGCATTGTGCTCCTGAGAGGAGGTCAGTGACAGCGCCGCCAAGCCAGTCTGAGGGGGTCACTGATGTAAGGGGGGCGTAAATACAATAATGTAAAGGGACACTGATATAAAGGTTTCCCCCTTATATCAGTACCCCCCCCCCCCCCATTACCTTAGTGGATTCTGTTTGCGGAAGATGGTCTCTGGTCACCAGAGTCGTCCCCTCCCTCCCCTCACGTTCCCAGAGTTCCCCCTTGATGATTGACCTCTGTTACCACTTTTAACTGGAATTTTCTTATATATATATATATATATATATATATATATTACAGTGGGGACGGAAAGTATTCAGACCCACTTAAACTTTTCACTCTTTGTTATATTGCAGCCATTTGCTAAAATCATTTAAGTTCATTATTTTTCCTCATTAATGTACACACAGCACCCCATATTGACAGAAAAACACAGAATTGTTGACATTTTTGCAGATTTATTAAAAAAGAAAAACTGAAATATCACATGGTCCTAAGTATTCAGACCCTTTGCTGTGACACTCATATATTTAACTCAGGTGCTGTCCATTTCTTCTGATCATCCTTGAGATGGTTCTATACCTTCATTTGAGTCCAGCTGTGTTTGATTATACTGATTGGACTTGATTAGGAAAGCCACACACCTGTCTATATAAGACCTTACAGCACACAGTGCATGTCAGAGCAAATGAGAATCATGAGGTCAAAGGAACTGCCTGAAGAGCTCAGAGACAGAATTGTGGCAAAGCACAGATCTGGCCAAGGTTACAAAAAAAATTTCTGCTGCACTTAAGGTTCCTAAGAGCACAGTGGCCTCCATAATCCTTAAATGGAAGACGTTTGGGACGACCAGAACCCTTCCTAGAGCTCTCCATCTGGCCAAACTGAGCTATCGGGGGAGAAGAACCTTGGTGAGAGAGGTAAAGAAGAACCCAAAGATCACTGTGGCTGAGCTCCAGATATGCAGTCGGGAGATGGGAGAAAGTTGTAGAAGTCAACCATCACTGCAGCCCTCCACCAGTCAGGGCTTTATGGCAGAGTGGCCCGACGGAAGCCTCTCCTCAGTGCAAGACACATGAAAGCCTGCATGGAGTTTGCTAAAAAAAACACCTGAAGGACTCCAAGATGGTGAGAAATAAAATTCTCTGGTGTGATGAGACCAAGATAGAACTTTTTGGCCTTAACTCTAAGCGTTATGTGTGAAGAAAACCAGGCACTGCTCATCACCTGTCCAATGCAGTCCCAACAGTGAAGCATGGTGGTGGCAGCATCATGCTGTGGATGTGTTTTTCAGCTGCAGGGACAGGACGACTGGTTGCAATCGAGGGAAAGATGAATGCGGCCAAGTACAGGGATATCCTGGATGAAAACCTTCTCCAGAGTGCTCAGGACCTCAGACTGGGCCGAAGGTTTACCTTCCAACTAGACAATGACCCTAAGCACACAGCTAAAATAACGAAGGAGTGGCTTTACAACAACTCCGTGACTGTTCTTGAGTGGCCCAGCCAGAGCCCTGACTTAAACCCAATTGAGCATCTTTGGAGAGACCTAAAAATGGCTGTCCACCAACGTTTACCATCCAACCTGACAGAACTGGAGAGGATCTGCAAGGAGGAATGGCAGAGGATCCCCAAATCCAGGTGTGAAAAACTTGTTGCATCTTTCCCAAAAAGACTCATGGCTGTATTAGATCAAAAGGGTGCTTCTATTAAATACTGAGCAAAGGGTCTGAATACTTAGGACCATGTGATATTTCAGTTTTTCTTTTTTAATAAATCTGCAAAAATGTCAACAATTCTGTGTTTTTCTGTCAATATGGGGTGCGTGCTGTGTGTACATTAATGAGGAAAAAAATGAACATAAATGATTTTAGCAAATGGCTGCAATATAACAAAGAATGAAAAATATATATATGTCCCTAGCCCTATGTGCTTTCATATCTATCTATATATAATACACTCTTCAAATGTGCTTTAAAATGCATAGTTTACCCTTTCATGAACAAGAAAATAATGACGTTATGATTTTGGGCTGGCATAATAATGCTACGGGGCTGGTATGCCATTTTTTCCAGGGCTGGTTTATATTCCCAGTCCGGCCCTGAATACAGGTAGTTCTGTGTTCAATTATCATACCTTCCATTCTGTCAATAAGCGACATTTTAAAGGCTCATTCACACATGTCCTGTTTTCCGAACTGGGTAAATGTAGGTTACTGCAAGGACACATAGAAAACAATTGTTTTCTATGTGGCTTGTTCACATTGCAACACATAATAGAGCATATAAACGCAACATGAAAAAAATGCATGCAAATAATCTTACTGCACATGCATTTTCAGTGCAGTTTAGTGTGAAAGGAACCTAAAGAGGTATTACAGTTTACTATCATTTCCGTAATTTAACTTTCTGTTTCAATCGTTTTTGTTAAGATTTGGAGCAGAATAAAAGGAAAGGAATTAAAGAAGAAAGGAAAAGACAGGAAAAGAAAAAGCTAATAGAAGTGATGCCAAGGCTGGCAGGAGTCAAGAAAACAATGAAAGAGATAAGAAGAGGAAAAAAAGAAGAAAGAAAGGAAGAAAGGAAATGGATCTTTCCGGGGATCCTGTATAAACATATTCATACGATTAGATTCATTCACCCGGGACCTGCAAGTAAGCAAGCCAAGGGGACCATATTTTGTCGAAAATTGATTGTTTATCTCATAGGACACGCACAATTTTTTTCATTCAACACAATCCATGTGAGTTTCCGTCTTACTATCACAAGGTCTATGACAGGGCTTTTCCACGCTGTTGCTATAGCAATTTTGGCTGCTAGAAACAAAGTAAATTAAGGTCTGAGTATATCGCGGAACATTTATAACAGACTTATTTAGTACGTCAATACACGCATCTTTAGTGATGTTGACCATCGTGACCGAAAAAATAAATGAGTGAACCCTCATCCAAAAACGATGAACCTTGGGGCACGACCACCACACATGCAACAGTGAGCCTATCTGGCCATAGCCCTTGAAACAGGTACCCGAGGTGCCGCAATTTAAATTTCACACGAGACTGCAGTGTTTTCAATGTGCTGACTAGCTCATATATATCAATGATTCATGGTGGCATTTACTCAGTGAAAGAATAATAGGATTTTTATGCTCAATGTAAAAAACTCTATATGGAGTCTATTGAGGAACTTCTTAAGTCATATACTGGCCTTCAGCCCAAAGGGTAGTCAGTAAATGAAAGTTAGAACCTAACCATAACAGGTAAGATCTCAGCTCAATCCAGATGGAGCTGAGGATGAAGTCAAACACACGCTACCAGTACACAAGAGATGCCTCTGTGGCAAGCTCATTGAGGGTTCCTGCTGAGAAAACAAACTTGCATATCCCTTACCTCAGAACTCACAGGACTAGGATTGCACCTGGTTCCACCCATATCCATCAAAGAACATCATCTGAGGAAAAGAAACTTATCAGGCTTGGATGACTAAAATACGACTAAAACTAAAATGGCATTTTAGTCAAAGGTCTATGACTAAAACTAAATCAAAATTTGACTTTAAAATTACTACGGCTTCTACTGAGGAATAATTTTGTTATAAATTGCTTACAGATGAGACAGTTTCAAGCTCTGAACCCTGCCAAAGCTAGGTCCACCTGGATCTTACAGGTGTTAAGTTCTTTGGTCTGCTGGGGCTCCCAGTAACTATTTACAGTACTGCATGGGACTGAGTGTCCTGCAGTGGAGATGCCAGGAAAAGGCATGGGAACAACAATGTATAGTCATATCAATGTTACAGCAAACATTCTAGGCTGGACTCAGATGACCTTGTGGGCCAGGGAGACCCACTGGAGAAGGAGAAGTAGAAGTATAACACAAAGAGAAACAAAACCAGGTTCTCAGAGAGAGACGTGGTGCCTAGGATAGGACACAACTCCACAGTATTAGCTTAAACAGGAGTAAGGAGCTCTAGATTGAAAATCACCCAAGGGCAAAGGGGAAGGGGAGTATAGAGTAACCAGCTAAAGAAATGCCAGAGGCAAGAGATTAACCTGGAGGCCTAAAGGGACACTGTGCAACTGAATGTCAGCAGGGCAGAATACCTAAAGACCTTCAAGGATTAGCAACGATCTGTGACTCTGAGATAGGGGCATGTTCACATGCATTAGAGGGGTTAGCAGGTTTCTTGCGCTCTGCTTTGAGAACTGACAGAAACTTATGCTTAACGGGCCTGGTTGAACTTACCTGAGAGGCAGATGGAAGAGAAAAATTGGACTCCACGAACATTTTTATGGGGTTTCTTACACTGAGATAGAAGTATTTCTGGCCTCCAATGGTATCCATGATGATGGCAAGGAAGCACCAAAGAAACGGTGTCCCTTGCAAACCAAGAAAGTTAGGCGCTCCATGGATACAGAGTCTGCCATTCAATATCTTAACCAGAAAACACTCTGCATCTGTAAGTACATTTCTATAAGGGGCACACGTTTAAATGCTTCTAATAAGCAATCCTGTGTGTCCATGTGCCTTTATGGTGTAGTGGGCTTCCTCCAGGCAAACCTGCACATTAATCTATCCACTGCTATATGTGCTCCAACTCTGAAAATTATAGTTAGGACCGCAGTATACAGAGGAACCTTGACATAGGCACTGTGGCTTATATTTGCAATAGTGTGCAATTAATGGAGTGGTGGGCAACAACAGTCAGAATAACAGCAACACGTCCACAGAAAGGGTCAACTGACTCGGACAGCCAGTTGAAAGCAGAAACACCTTGTAGCTGAAGCACAAATGAGCAAAGGCTTAAACAACCACCTGTCAAAAAATGGTTTTGAAAACACGAACAGAAAAATAGGTGGTGGCTCTATGATTTATGAGAAAGACCGATGCTAGATGCTGTAAAAATCTCAAGAACTCCGACATCTATGTAGGGGGTCAAGGCAGAACTATAACTGCCAGGGGCAATAGAAAGGAGGTTCCTTTCTTACACAGCCCTTTCAACGGAGTAACGCCTTCAATCACAAAGAGGGGCCTTGTGTGGGCAAAAGCATATGAGGAAGACCCCAGGAGGGCAAAGGAAGTTGCAGTGGAGCAGAGCAACTTCTTACAAAAGAGGGTGCACAGGGAGCGTGAAAGCCAAGGTGTTAGAGGATATATAAGGCCTAACAAAGACTGCAGGATATCAAGGGCTAGGTGTTTGGTGATACCAAATGAAAAAAGTTGAAGAATGGGAACAGTTTTAAGGATGGGGTTCCTATCATCACCCTTGGTAAGAACTACCCTACCTGATAGATTGCAGAGTATGAGGGAAGCGATCTCCATGCCCACAGGGAGGAAGCACATCCAACCAAGAGACTGGAATGCACATAACTGTTGAATATCAGGGACTTGCAGATGGTGGGAGATCTCTGGCCAAAAGTCTAATGAGACAGGCAGGCAAGTGAAGATCGTACAGACCATATATGGAGGGAGAACAAACGCATAATGGAAGTACCAAGAACCAGGGCAGTGCCAGTACTAAGCTGATGAATGAAGTTGACCAGTACCAAAGGCCAGGTCTTTGAGGAGGGGAGAGCAGAATGATGACTTCTCAACTCATAAAACATACTACTGGGTAATCTTTGATCCTGATATGGGGAGGGAGGGCATATCAAAGTTCTGGGCAGAATCCAAGGATTGTAAGCGAGGGGGATCTGCGTAAAAAAAAAGGGACTTAAAAAGTGGGTATAATGGAGCTAACCTCCCCGGGTAGACTGGGCACTGGCTGTCCCAAAATAGACTACCAGCATAAATTGAGAGAATTCACATGGAGAGACAACTTAAGAGTGCCAATGGGAGCATGCTTATGAACATGGCGTCAGCATAGACAAAATGTTGTGCTGAAAGGAGGCGACCTTCAATGTGAGGAAGGCTTCTTAGCCAGTCCAGTGGGGGTAGAAGCGGAGGTTCTGCCATGAAAAGAAGAACCTGCAGTAGATGACACCTTGATGGGGTGAACAGATCGTACTCATAAGGTACAATCAATATGGAAGTGTGATTGTGGATAGTGTGGTAGGATCCGTCTTACTTCAGTAACTGCCTTAATTAATTCCTTAAGGGACTTTCTCAAATGGAAGTTCATCTTTACAGGCCATGAGCATAAGGCACCTTTCCCGACCAAGCTTAAGCGATAAAATTCTGCACATATGTAAAAAAAGTAAGGACATTCTGAAGGTTTGAAGAATCACACTATCCATTGCATCTAAACAGAATAGCAAATGGCAATAGCTTGTTACAGGGCTTGACCTGCCAAAACAAAGGAGGACTACAAAAATATCTCCAGACTTCTATCAACTGAATCTTAAAGGAGGGAATGTCCTCAAAAGAAACAGTAGATTCATTCAGTGCAAGAATTGCCAGGTTCACAGTGGAACAGTCAATTTAATTTTAAATTCCACTTTCATCGGGTACAAGGCAGCAAGAATGAATAACCTCTCAGAGTTGGGCTAATCATTGTACAAGACCCAATCAGCTTGGTCAAGAATATGGAAAGGCTTTCTAGCAATAGCCATCTTTTTGTGCTCATAGTAATATGTGGGTGATGTGCAGCACTAGGTGTATCTAGCTAGATACTAGTGTGCATCTCAGTTACTCAGTTAATGAGTCCACTGAGGCCAGCATTTGGCGAGAAGCTGAAGAAGCAATTTCACAAAATTCTGTCGGTGAAAAATCTTCAACCTCCAATAAAATGTCAGTTTCCCACCTACCTTACATAGTTACATAGTTGGTAAGGTTGAATAAAGACAACCGTCCTTCCAGTTCAACCTGTGTTGGTGTGTGTTTGTGTGTGCGCGTGTAGAAAATCATTTCCCATATCCCCGTATATTGTGTTCGCTAAGATGCACGTCCAAGAGTCTATGAAAACTATCCATACTTTCTGCTGACACCACCGATGGTGGAAGCGTGTTCCACATCCTTACTGCCCTGACAGTGAAAAATCCCCTACACAGCTTGAGGTTAAACCGCTTCTCTTCCAGTCACATCATGTGGCCCCGTGTCTTCTTACACTCCCTGGGACTGAAAAGTTTAATACTTATACTGGGATCATTGTTGAGATATTTGTATATCTCCATCATATCTCCTCTCAAGCGTCTCTTCTCCAGGGAAAATAAGATTAGCGCTTGTAGTCATTCCTCATAATTTAGGTCCTTCAGTCCCCAAATTAATGTTGCCCTTCTCTGGACTCTCTCCAGCTCATCCTTTCTGAGGATTGGGGACCAGAACTGGACAAAATACTCCAGATGCGGCCGAACCAGCGTTTTATAAAGTGGCAGGATTATCGTTTTATCTCTGGAGTAAATTCCTTTTTTAATGCATGCTAATATTCTGCTGGCTTTCCTTGCTGCAGCTTGGCATTGTATGCAATTGCTCAGTCTGTCTTCTACTAGGACCCTCAAATCCTTCTCCCTCCTGGAATCCCCCAGGGGTTCTCCGCCTAGTGAGTAACTTGCGTTTATATTTTTAACCCCCAAGTGCATTACTTTACATTTTTAATGTTAAACTTCATTTGCCATCTGGTTGCCCAGTCTATTAATTAATTCAGGTCTTCTTGTAAAGTTTCTATATCGTGCTGTGATATTATTGCCCTACTTATTTTTGTGTCGTCAGTAAACACTGAGATTGAGCTATTTATCCCACCCACTTCATCATTTATAAATAATTTAAACAGAAGTGGTCCCAGGACAGAGCTGTGGGGTACCCCACTAACCACTCTAAACCATTCTAAGTACATGTTATTTATCGCCACCCTTTGGACATGCCCCCATAGCCAGTTTTCTATCCAAGAACAAACCCTATGGTCCATACCCACAGACCTCAGTTTGTAGATTAAGCTTTGGTGGGGGACTGTATCAAATGCTTTTGCAAAAACCAGATACACCACATCTACCGGCCTACCTTTGTGCATATGGCAGCTCACCTCTTTGTAGAATGTTAATAGCTTGGTTTGGCAAGAGCGACCTTTCATAAACCCATGCCGATTACTACTAATGATACTGTTCTCTTTAGGAAATTCTTGGATATGGTCCCTTACCATCCCCGCAAATAGTTTACAGACTACCGATGTCCTTCTCTAAATTGAAGTGCGCCAGGCAGTTCAGGCTGTAACACATGAAAATAGGGGGGAGGAAGGGCAGAAGAGCTTACCGGGGGCCAATTTCAAAAGTGGCAATAGCCTTTGGAATAGATCAGGCATAGTGGCAAAAAAAATCGGCTTTAGACATACAGGCCGCATGTTGAGCATATGTGAGGGAGACCCATTCAGGGTGCTGGAGCGATGGCAGATCACTGCATCTGTGTCACTTGTGACACTAATCAGCGTTAGTGCAGCTAGTATTAGGCCCAGGTAGCTTAAGGGTACCCCCCATTAACCCCCTAATAAAGATTTAACCTCTTGATCACCCCCCCAGTTAACCCTTTCACCCCGTCACCAGTGTCACTAGTAGATCTATTTTCTGATCGCCGTATTAGTGTCACGGGTGACTCTAGTAAGCCAGTTAGTTGTTTAGTTTCACCATCAGGTTTTTACCTAATAAAGATTTTAACCCCTTGATTGCCCCGTTAACCCTTTCACCCCCTGTCACTAGTGATCACCGTATTTGTGTCATTGGTGACACTGGTTGGTTAGTTTGTTTTTGTTATAGCGTCAGGGTACCCACTGTAAAGGTTCCCGATCACCCGGCGGGTGACATCAGTTAGGTTTTAGGATCAGTTAGGGTCAGCGTCAGTCCCAGGCAGCGTCAGATTAGTGCCAGTAGCGCTAACACCCACTCACATACCATACACCTCTCTTACTAGTATAGTATCTGAAAGGATCAATATCTTTGATCTGATCAGATCTATACTAGCATCCCCAGTAGCTTAGGGTTCGCAAAAACACAGCGTTAGCGGAATCAGCCCAGGTACCTGCTAGCACCTGCGTTTAGCCCCTCCGCCCAGCCCACCCAAGTGCAGTATCAATCGATCACTGTCACTTACGAAACACAACACACATAACTGCAGCGTTCGCAGTCAGGCCTGATCCCTGCGAATGCTACGTTTTTTTGGTAGCGATTGAAGCAGTCGCTGACAATCAGGTGCTTTTTTTGCCTGTGAGTTGCACTAGTTGTACCAATAAATTTAGAGGCCAAAATGTCCAAACAGAGGTACACTAGTGAAGAGGCCTACACGTTGCTGAGCATGACAGATGAGAGCGAAGGGGAAGCCACCTCACTGGCATATTCAGGCTCAGTATATGAACCAGTAGACAGCAGCGGCACCCTGACAGATAGCTCTGACGACGGAGTAGTGGTCCCTGCTAAGGTCAGGTGCAACCGACCCTGCTCTTCTGTTGTTGAGGTGCAAGAACCACAGGGCTCTCGTGTGGAGCAGAGAGCCAGTACTAGTGCCGCTCATCCTTCTGGTGAACTGGTAAGCACCAGCAGCCTAGTACACCCTGGTCGTACATCCAGCACTGCAGTATCACGTGATTGGGAGCCCACCACTTCTGCAGCACCCGTACTTCCCCCATTCACTGGCCAACCCGGAATTCAGGTGGAAACGGTCGATTTTACATCACTTGATTTTTGTTTACTGTTTTTCACGGAGGATCTCTATAGATCTATTGTGGACCAAAGCAATTTGTATGCTGGTCAATTCATCGCCGCTAATCCCCAGTTGACCCTTGCCAGAGATTGGAAACCTATTACGGTTTCCAAATTTGACACTTTCCTGGGCCTATCCCACCTCATGGGCATAACTAAAAAAAAGTGAGTTGCGGTTATAGTGGTCCACTGACCCAATTCACCATATGCCCGTGTTCTCTGCTTCCATGACCAGGACACGATACGAGCAGATCTTGTGGTTCGTGCATTTTAATGACAATGAACTCTGTCGTCCTCGGGGTGACCCTGGATACGATCGGCTCCACAAAATTCAGCCCCTCGTAAACCACTTCAACCAACAGTTTGCAGTTGATCAAGTTGTCTGCGTTGATGAGTCCCTGATTAAATTTTCTGGGAGCTTGTCTTTCAAACAGTATCTCCCCAGCAAGCGAGGCAGATACGGGGTCAAGATGTATAAGCTCTGTGACAGGGCAACAGGCTATACATATAATTTTATGGTTTACGAGGGAAAACATAGTCACGTGGAGCCTGAGAACTGCCCAGACTACATAGGGAGCGCTGGCAAGATTGTTTTAGACTTGGTGTCACCCTTATTCGGAAAGGGGTACCACTTGTACGTGGACAATTATTACACAAGCGTGTCACTTTTTAGTCACTTGTTTGATCATGGAATTGGCGCATATGGCACCATGTGATCTAATCCGCGGGGCTTCCCCCAACGGCTTGTAAAATCCCAACTTAGACGGGGGGAGCCTGCTTAAAGTGTAATAATTTGCTTGCAGTGAAGAGGGATAATTTGAATGTTTTCATTCTATCCTCCCTTTACGCAGATACAACAGTCCAAATTCCAACGGCCACTAGTGTTGTTGAGAAACCCCTCTGTGTCCACCAATACAACCTTAATATGGGAGGAGTGGACCTCAACGACCAGTTGATGGTGCCATACTTAATTGCCCGTAAAGCCAGATGCTGGTACAAAAAAAGTGTCCGTATACCTATTTTAATTGGCTCTACTGAACGCTTATGTGCTATACAAAGCGTCAGGACGAATTAGATCCTTCCCTAAATTCCAGGAAGAGATCGTCACAGCCCTTCTGTTTCCAGACGGTGCTGTGCCCCAACTTCCCAATGCAAATGCAGTGAGCCAGCTGCATGAGAGGCATTTTCCATATGTCCTCCCTGGTACCCCTACCTAATGATCACCCCAAAGAAGATGTCGTGTCTGTGGAAAACATGGATATAGGCGTGACACCCGCTATTATTGTGCCTCCTGTCCTAGCCAACCTGGTCTCTGCATCTGTGAATGTTTCCAACGCTACCACACATTAGTGGTGTATTAGCGTAGGGTACAGCACGGCACAGTCTAGGGTGCATTTTTAAAGGGTCTCCAAAGATGCCATTGCATTTTTGGGGACCCGAACCTGGAAGTTAAAAATAAAACTGCAATGTTTTATTGTTACTTTGTTTTATCATATTTGCTTTTCAGGTATGTAATTCTTTTATACTTTACTGTTTACTGTGTTTTATAGTTAACCATTATTTTCTTCTCAGGTACGCCATTCAGTTGTAGCACTGATTTCTTTA
Source organism: Lithobates septentrionalis (assembly GCA_037952835.1). Lineage (NCBI taxonomy): Eukaryota > Metazoa > Chordata > Amphibia > Anura > Ranidae > Lithobates > Lithobates septentrionalis. Next base: position 2,945,030 of record JBBDGP010000735.1, on the reverse strand, counting down.
TCTTGACAACAACAGCGTTTGATTTACGGTACGTAAATCAGCGACTCTAGCGCTGTAGGAGGTGATTTCACCACCACAGTTAAAAAAACAAAAAAAGGTGCATTTATGCCCATCATTAGAAGTGGGTGGATGCAGTCCAGTATTCTAATGGTGGGCATACCCACCGATCAATCTCTTTTTTTCGTTCAGCCCACAGGCTGCATAAAAGAAAGAACATTACAATATATGCCCAACAAGGACCAGCAATGTACTGGTATGTTGCTGGACTTTGAGTGGTTATACCAGAATGATGCCTGCAGGTTTAGGTATCATCTTGGTATCGTTCTTTTCATCCAGCGGTCGGATTTTATGTAAAAGCAATCCAAGTGGCTAATTAGCCGCTAAACTGCTTTTACAAGCAGTGGGAGGGAACATCTCCCCCCCGCCATCTTCCATGGTTTTCTTGGGCTCTCCTGTCCCACCGGGGCGCCGGTGGTACCGCCAGCTGGCTAGACCAGGACCGCTCCAATCATCTCTATGGCCTAAGAAACCAGAAGCTACGAGCATTTCATGACTTTGGTTTTGCCAGATATAAACAGCACCATTGGGAAAGCATCTTATCACACCGATCTTGGTGTGGTCAGATGCTTTGAGGGCAGAGGAGAGATCTAGAGTCTAATAGACCCCAATTTTTTTAAAAAAGCGTACCCGTCACTACCTATTGCTATTATAGGGGATATTTGCATTTCCTGCGATAATAAAAATGATAAAAAAGAAAAAAAAGCACCCCTGTCCCCCTGTGCTAGTGCACAAAGGCGAACGCAAGCGTCAGTCTCATGTCATATGTAAAGAGCAATTGCACCATGCATGGGAGGTATCACCGCTAACGTCAGATCGAGGGCAGTAAATTTAGCAGTAGACCTCCTTTGTAAATCTAAAGTGGTAATCTGTAAAGGGTTTCAAAGGCTTTTAAAAATGTATGTAGTTTGTCGCCGCTGCACGGTTGTGTGCAATTTTAAAGCATGTCGTGTTCGGTATCTATGTACTCGGCGTAAGATCTTTTATAACATATTTATTTAAACATTTGGGCAATATAGTGTGTTTTAGTGCAATAGAATAAAAAAAAAGTGTTTTTTTTCCAAAAAAATTGCTTTTGAAAAATTGCTGCGCAAAAATTGCAACACCCACCATTTTAATCTGTAGGGCCTTTGCTTTAAAAAATATATATAATGTTTGGGGGTTCAAAGTAATTTTCTAGCAAAAAAAAAAAAATTTTGTCATGTAAACAAAAAGTGTCAGAAAGGGCTTTGTGGGTGGGTGATGTGTGGCATAAGCTGCTAATGCTGTGCATAAAATACCAGGACAGTTCAACCCCCCCCAAAATGACCGCTTTTTGGAAAGTAGACACCCCAAGCTATTTGCTGATAGGCATGTTGAGTCCATGTAATATTTTATATTTTGCCACAAGTTTCGAGAAAATAATAATATTTTTTTTTTTTTTTTTAACACAAAGTTGTCACTAAATGATATATTGCTCACACATGACATGGCTAGATGTGAAATTACACCCCAAAATACATTCTGCTGCTTCTCCTGAGTACAGGGATACCACATGTGGGACTTTTTGGGAGCCTAGCCATGTATAGGACCTTGAAAACCAAATTACCGCCTTCAGGATTTCTAAGGGCATAAAATGGTGATTTCACTTCCTCATTACTTATCACAGTTTCGGAGGCCATGAAATGCCAAGATAGCACAACCCCCCCCCCCCAAATGATCCCATTTTGGAAAGTAGACACCCCAAGGTATTTGCTAAGAGGCATGGTAAGTGTTTTGGTGAGTATTTTGGAGCTCTCATTTGTTTTGTTTTTAAAAATGAAGAAAGAAAATACTTTTTTTTTTCCTTTTTCAATCTTCAAAACTTTGTGACAAAAAGCAAGATCTGAAAAATACTCAACATGCCTCACAACAAATAAATTGGGGTGTCTACTTTCCAAAATGGGGTCATTGGGGGGGGGGGGGGTTGTACTATCTTGACATTTCAGGGCCTCCGAAACTGTGATAGGTAGTGAGGAAGTAAAATCACCATTTTAAGCCCGCCTGAAGGCGGTGATTGGTTTTCGGGGTCCTGTACATGGTTAGGTTCCCACAAAGTCTCTCACATGTGGTATCCCTGTACGCAGGAGAAGCAGCAGAATGTATTTTGGGGTGTAATTTCACATCTAGCCATGGCATGTTTGAGCAATATATCATTTAGTGACAACTTTGTGTAAATTAAATTTATTTTGTAATTTTTCAATCACTTGTGACAAAAAAAATTAAATATTCAATGTGCTCAACATGCCTCTCAGCAAATTCCTTCGTGTGTCTACTTTAAAAAATGGGGTCATTTGGGGGGGTTTTGTTTGGCAGTTAAACTAAAAGCTGCGTAAATTCCTGAAAATGTACTCTAGTTTGTAGACGGTATTACTTTTGCGTAAACCAATAAATATACGCTTATTGGATTTTTTTTTTACCGAGACATGTGGCTGAATGCATTTTGGCCTAAATGTATGACTAAAATTGAGTTTATTGTATTTTTTTTATATAACAAAAAGTAGAATACATTCATTTTTTTTCAAAATTTTCAGTCTTTTTTCGTTTATATCGCAAGAAATAAAAACTTGTAGAGGTGATCAAATATCACCAAAAGAAAGCTCTATTTGTGGGGAAAAAAAGGACACAAATTTCATTTGGGTACATTATTGCATGACCGCGCAATTACCAGTTAAATCAGCGCAGTGCCAAATTGTAAAAAGTGCTCTGGTCAGGAAGGGGGTAAAAGTGGTTAGTGTTCAACCAAAATTTGGTCCTGAAAGACAAGATCCTGTTGATTGTTCATTGTCCTAGTCTAGTTAGTTGAAGTTTGACAAACAGAAATTGCAGCAATAGCTGTTTGCAGGGCTGGACCCACAAGAATAAAGAGAGTTTAAAGGCAACTTAAAATCTCTGTCTGCAGAAACCTTAACAGAAGGAACAATTTCTATAGGCAAAGTACATTGTTTATTTAAGACTGAAGCGGAAGGGTCTACTACTGGAACAGTCTACTTTATAGTGACATTTTTTTATAACTGGATATAGTTCAGCAATGATTCTTGGAGTGGTAATTTTTTTTTTCAGGAATAACCAAAATTCGTCAAATTTCCTGCTCTATAAAAACCACCCAAACAAAAAAAAAAGATTTTTTGATTCTTATCAAATTTATTTAAAAAAATGCTTTGGAGTAAAAATATATCTAAAAGATAGTCTTCTATTTAAGATACATTAATAATTTAGTTTATTTAGCATGAAATGGAGCTTAGTTATGAAGCATGAGGCTGAATATTCTGCAATATTTACATTTCTGAGATAACATGCACTGCATTGATGCATTCACACAATGTCACAGTAACAATGAGATAAAACAAAGTTCAGGAATATTTCTTTATCCCGTTACATAGTAAGTGAGGTTGAAAAAAGACATAAGTTCATCAAGTCCAACCTATGTGTGTGATTTTATGTTAGTATTACATTGTATAACCCTGTATGTTGTGGTTGTTCAGGTGCTTATCTAATAGTTTTTTTAAAATCATTGATGCTCCCTGCTGAAATCACCGCCTGTGGAAGGGAATTCCACATCCTTGCTGCTCTTACAGTAAAGAACCCTCTACGCAGTTTAAGATTAAACATCTTTTCTTCAAATAAAAACAGAACAGAAATTTGGGACTTTAAATGAGATTTGGTAGGGGGCGTTCAGATCCCCTCCTCCATCCCGGTTCAATATATACGAAAAAAGAGAGCAAAGGGCGGGACTTTGAATGAGGCACACGGGGGCAAATACAAAAATTAGGTAAAAAGCAGGTTTTATTGTATTCAAAATGGTCATATATTCACATAGTTTTATTGCACATAGCTACTGTTATTACTCTATATTTCATCAAAGTATACATTTCAACAAGGACTTATGTTACAATTACATGACATGTAATTAAATTGACGTGTTTTTTTTCCCCACAAATAGAGCTTTCTTTTGGTGGTATTTGATCGCCTCTGCCGTTTTTATTCTTTGCGCTATAAATAAAAAAAGAGCGACAATTTTGAAAAAAAACGCAATATTTTTTACGTTTTGCTATAATAAATATCCCCCAAAAATATATAGGAAAAAATCATTTTTCCTCAGTTTAGGCCGATATATATTCTTCTACATATTTTTGGTAAAAATAAGTTTTATGGCATTTTAATTATTATTTTTTTTTTTACTAGTAATGGCGGCTATCTGCGATTTTATGGCGGACACATCGGAAAATTTTGACACATTTTTCGGACCATTGGCATTTATACAGCGATCGGTGCTATAAAAATGCATTGATTACTGTGTAAATGACACTACTCTACAGACATTTCTCTACAGGTGAAGAACGGGAGCTGAAGCCATCTTTTACCCATTTTAATTATACTCATGCAACAGGGAGCCAATCCTGTGCGGACCCGACTGATACAGTTTTGGGGGGGGGGGGGGGGGATTTGAGCAATACTACTTTCATTGTTTTGGGCACTACTAAATCTATTACCTTTTTACCACCACCCCCTCCCTTTAGAATGTAAGCTCTACGAGCAGGGCCCTCCTGTCCCTTCTGTATTGAACTGTACTGTAATTGTGCTGTCCCCCCTCTACATTGTAAAGCGCTGCATAAATCGTTAATATTAATAATTACTGTAAAAATGTCACTAAAAATGTCACTGGCAGGGAAGGGGTTAACACTAGGGGGCGATCAAGGGGGTTAATTGTGTTCCCTGGGAGGTGATTCCAACTGAAGGGGGAGGGGACTGACTAGAGGAAGTGACGGATCGTGGTTCCTAGCTAATAGGAACACACAATCTGTCACTCCTCTCAGAACAGAACACGGATTTGTGTGTTTACACACACACTTCCGTGTTCTATCCCTCGTGCTCGCGATCGCTCATGGCCGGCGGTCATCGCGACCGAGCAGCGGGCGCATGCCTGCTATCCCCCGAGCCGACGTATAGCTACGATGGTTCGCGGGATCATGCCGACCTGCCGCAATAGCATGACGGTGGCTGGTTGCTCTCCTGTGTCTTTCGCATTCTATCGTATCCACCCTAATTGCACTCTTACATTTCTTGTTGCATTCTTTGTAAAGTTTGAATGCTGATGATCTCTCAGCCTTGTATTTTTTTTAAAGGCTTTCTCCTTTGCTTTTATATGCATTTTTACATTGGAGTTAAGCCACCCAGGACTTTTGTTCGCCCTTTTAAATCTATTTTCCAGGGGGATGCACTGGCTAATGCCCTTATTTAATATGCTCTTAAAGGGGTTGTAAACGTTAATGTTTTTTCACCTTAATGCATCCTATGCATTAAGGTGAAAAAACACCTGGCAGTGACCGGCCCCCCGTTTTACTTACCTGAGCCCCGTATTTGTTGCGCTCTCCCTCTATCCACAAGGTCCAGGCTCTTGATTGGATAGATTGATAGCAGCGCAGCCATTGGTTCCCGCTGCTGTGAATCAAATCCAATGATGCGAGCGCCGGGGGGCGGGGCAGAGTCCAGCATTTGGGTGCTTCTCCTAGGGGGTTATCTGATGTGGGAAGGAGCCGCTGGGGGACCCCAGAAGACGAGGTTTGGGGCCACTCTGTGCAAAACTAGCTGCACAGTGGAGGTAAGTATGACATGTTTGTTATTAAAAAACAAAAAAGAAAACAAAAAACAAACCCTTATAATCACTTTAAAGCAAAAACATCTCTCCTCCGTGTTCTTTGTTCCTAAGATTTTATCCCAATATCTTCTAGAAAGGTTCATGATTTAGGGAAGTTGGCTCTTTTGAAATTCATTGTCTTTGTATTCCCCTTATGTTTCTGATTTATATTCAAGCCAATTGACCTGTTACCGCTGTTTCCTAAATTGCCCCGTAATTGCCCCTGTTGCTCCACATGCGTGATCAGGTCTGTATTGTTGGTAATCAGTAGGTCTAGTAACGCCTTGTTTCTAGTTGGCACGTCTACCATCTGACCCATGAAATTGTCCTGCAAGACATTTAGGAACTGGCGAGCCTTAGACGAATGTGCGGATCCTTCCGCCCAGTCTATGTCTGGATAATTAAAATCCCCCATGATGACACTTCCCATCCTTGCCGCTAATCCAAAGGTTAGGGGGCCTATAGCATACTCCCAGTATTACTTTCCCCTTAGTTTCCGCCCTTTGGAGCTCTACCCATAAGGATTCCACCACCTCCCTTAGTGATGTCATCTCTCACATTCACTTGTACATTATTCTTGATATACAGGCATAGCCCTCCCCCTTTTTTTACCCTCTCTATCTCTGCGATAAAGGGAATACTCTTGAATGGTTTCCAGCCAATCATGAGAACTGTTGAACCAAGTCTCTGAAATGCCCACAAAATCGAAATCCTCCTCATACAACAGTATCTCTAGTTCTCCTATCATGTCCACCAGGCTCCTGGCATTAGTGAACATGCCACATAGTTTAGACCGGTCACATACTGTGTTCTTATTGGGTGTTCTGAGGTTGAAAATTGGACTTATTATACTTACCTCGGGTTTATGTGCTTTAGGCAACCTACCACTAATGCCCCCAATACTACCCTCTGGAATATGTTACGCGCTGACTATCTCTACCTCTGGGCCCTCTCCCCCATCGTCTAGTTTAAAAGCCCCTCTAACTTGTCGGTCATCTTCACTCCCAGCAGATCTGCACCCTTCTATAGAACTGGTGACCGACTAAGAAGTCAACCCAGTTCTCCAGGAACCCAAACCCCTCAGCCACTTGTTAACTTCCCTAATCTCCTTCTGCCTTTCTAGTGTGGCTCGAGGTACCTGTAGTAATTCTGAGAATACTACCTTGGAGGTCCTTTTCCTCAATTTAGCTCCTAAGTCCATAAAATTGTTCTTTAGGACACTCTATCTTCCATTGACTTTGTCATTGGTGCCAACGTGCACCATGACAGCCGGTTCTTCCCCAGCCCCTCCCAGTAATCTGTCCACCAAATCCGTTGTTTTGCAAATCTATGTACACTACAAACTGTAAGATTGAATTGGTTTGGATATTGCTGTTTTACCAACCTGACAGATTATTATTCTATATAGGAAATCTTCGTTTTGTTTGCAAATATTAAAGTAGAACTAAAGACAAAATGTTCTTTTCATTTTAGATAAAGTAAGGGAGGGTTATAACCAGTCAGATTTTCTCAATTTTTTTTGCCATCTGTGTCACATTGAGGAGATTTCCCTTCACTTCCTGTCCCATAGCCAAACAGGAAGTGATAGGAAAAGCCTGCAAATTAGGGGAATTCCTTGGGGACCCCCAGGTCAACAGAACTAGTGTCCCCATTGGAGGAATTTCCCTCTCACAGAGCAGGGTGCAGAAATAAGATAAGGATGCCTGGAGAAGAATACACAGCAATCCAGGTGTTGATTGTCCTGTAGTGAAGTCCTCATGGCAAAAGGGTGAGAGGAAGTGCCTGAGTGCCTTATAAGGCCTCTGGATGGAAGTGGTGGTAATAATTTGACCTGTGGTGTGATATAATACCTAGTCATCATCCTGAGACTAAGCTCTGAAGAGTGGAAAATTTACTGCAAAGTTTGAAAGTTTAAACACTCAGTAAGTGAATGAAGTCAAACAATTCCCATTGTCCTAAAAGCTATGTACAAAAAAAAGTTAAATATATATATATTTTTTCTTACATCATACAACACTGGCATCGTGTATCAAATTTTCATCATCTAAATAAACTAAAATTCTTTAGTTCATGAAAGGAAACCTACAAACTGTTGTAACTAAAGAAATTGCACTTGGAGAAGTGGTCAAAAATTTCAGATGTCAGAGACTGTTGAGCACAGTGCTGTACCATCCATGTGTGCAGGGTGTTCACTGCACACGGGTCTCGAGGGTGGGCTACTGTGACCCACACTGCACACATGGATGATCGTCCCTGGTTGACAGTCGAGGATGATCGATACGGCGGGGGGACAGTTGCAAACACTGATCTCCCTGAATGGCTTTTCAGCCGACAGCTGCTTCTCCTGCTCTCTTTCTCCCGTGGCTGTCAGCTGAAACACCATACTGAGAGATTGGTGCTTGCAACTGTCTCATTTGCCACACCGATCATCTCCAACTGTTCTCCTCCTCCTCCTCCTCCAGCCCTTCTCATTCCCCTGCAGATGGCTTCCCTCCTCTCCCGCTGGCTGCTGTGGGGGGTGTGTCAGGATGGATAGCAGAGGAAGGGGTCAGTAAATGCGTCATTTACCAGCCTCTTAATTTTCTGAATTGGATACAGTGACCGATCGCTCCAGTGTGCTTTGATAACTGAGCATAGTTACATAGTCAATAAAGTCCAACCTATGTTTGTGATTATATGTCAGTATTACAATTGTATATCCATGTATGCTGTGGTCGTTCAGGTGCTTATTTAATAGTTTTTTTTGAAACCATCAATGCTCCCCCTGCTGAGACCACCGCCTGTGGAAGGGAATTCCACATCTTTGCCACTCTTACAGTAAAGAACCCTCTGCATAGTTTAAGGTTAAACCTCTTGTCTTGTTAAACTCCCTTCCGCGAAAAAGTTTTATCCCTATTGTGGGGTCACCAGTATGGTATTTGTAGATTGAAATCATATCCCCTCTCAAGCGTCTCTTCTCCAGAGAGAATAAGTTCAGTGCTCGCAACCTTCTTTCATAATTAAACAGTCCCTTTATTAGCTTTGTTGCCCTTCTTTGTACTCGCTCCATTTCCAGTACATCCTTCCTGAGGATTCCTGAGTAAACTGTGTTTAATCTGCTTAAGTTTATGAACAGCCGACTCTGCCTCCTGTTCATTCATCTTCAGTGCTGAGGCTGTTGAGAAAGGGACTGGGGAATCTGTCCTCGGTCCCTTTCTCGGTCTCAAAAGGGAGATGTCAGGCGCCTGTTTAGACTCTTGGCATCTCACCAAAGCCCACCAACAGGGCTGATAAAAAAAAAAAAAAATGCAATAAATATAAAAAAATTACATTGAAAACCCCCTCCCCTTCCAAAAAGCATTCTGAAAATGGGGGAAAAAAAATGACAATTGTAAAAAAAAAAAAATTACATAAAAATAAAACTACTGACACCATCCACTGCCCTACGGACACTGTCCACCCCCCCCCCTTCAATCATTGAGAACAAAAAAAAAAAAAACACAATTGAAATTGCCCCATATACCCCCTTCCCCAGAAACACTGAAAAAATATTAAAAAAACAGAAAAAAAAAAAAAAAAAAAAAAAAAAAAATTATACAAAAAAAATAAAATAAAAACAAAGAAATGACCGACACTGTCCACTACCCCCCTCAATCATTGCTGCCTGCCTCCCTATCCTGCTGCACCAGGTCCCTGTGTGCATTCCTGCCACCCCAGGTTTCGCCCTTCTACTGGCTGCTGCTGGGGACCTGTCAGGATGGAGGAAGAGGCTGGTAAATGACACATTGTCTTAATGAATAGTTAGTGATTGGTACCACCAACTTTTTTCTTCATTCATAGCTGAGGCATAGTATACTGAGTTTACAATGCTTCCGTTTACGAATGAACTGGAAGGGGGAAAATATCAGGGGTCTGTTTAGACCCCTGATATTTTACCAAAGACCCCTAATGGGGGTCCTAAAAAAATTTGTAAAAAATAATAAATTAAAAAAAAAAATACATACAATAAAATGGTAAAAAATAAAACAAAAATAAAAAACGACTAAACACCAGTGGCGGAACTACCAGGGTCCCAAAGTTTGCACTTGTGACTGGGCCCTGGCGTTCCACCACCGTGGGGGGGGGGGGGTGGACCTCAAGACAGCAGGAAGGTGGCCCACTGGGGGACTGTATTAAAGGGTTCCATGATGGGAGTAAAGGGCCCTGGTTGCGGGGTCCTTCATGGTTTCTTTCCCCAGGGCCCTGAAGGTTCTAGTTACACCTCTGTATGTAATTAATATGTTCCATGTAAGGGCATGGTCCAACCAACATTCAGCTACTTCAGGCCACAAGTGAGGC